>ML797628.1:407800-453866 GCA_009831015.1 Picea engelmannii
GTATGTTTTTTCATTTGTTCATTGCTTATTTACTCTGTAGTTATTGGATGATAATGCTTCATTGATATAACACTTGGATTATATGGTTAAAAAGGATTAAATTTCTCTATTACTGATTCACCCCCCCTCTCAGTAATCCAACACGTTCTATCCGGAGTTCATGATCTGATGACATGTGTCCTCCTTCAGATCGACGACTCCCATCTTCTTCGATTGTTCTAGATTCAGTGATTTCAAACTCTTATCCATCACGTTCTCCCAGAGTGTTTTCACTCTGAGTTCACGATCGTTTTCCACATGCCCTCTGGATATGACAGTCCAGATTCTCTTTGGGTCTTAGGTTTTCTTTCACCTGAGGACAATGGATCTCTACCATGTGTCCCTTTTGATCTGACAGTTGAGATTCACTTCGGATATCCGACTCTCCTGGCTTCGGTAGTTTCAACTCTCAATTGAAACTCTCGAAGTAATTTGTCTGGATTTAATGATCTGTTGATATGTGTCTCCTGGTGATAAATGGTCAAGATATACTTCAGGTCATCAGCGATTCCGCTCTCTCCTTGACCACAATCTCTCGCTCAGGAGTTGTATATATTTCACCACTTGTCCCTCTTGGCAATGAACGGTCCCAATTCACTTCGGGACTTTGTGACCTTGGCTAATCAACCCTCTCATGCACACAAATGTTAAAACTAGTGCACATTACCTTAGATCAGATGACTAACGTCCCTTTGCGCTCAGATCCAATGGTTAGGATATGTTCCTTCCCAGCGCTTCTCCTCTTCTTCTCTGGATGTTGATCTAACGGTCTAGGATTCTCCCCACAACCGATCTGATGGTTGTTTTTTCTCCTCCTCCTAAGATTTTGACTTCTTCTGACTTGGAAGAGTTTGGTAAATGTTCAAATTCCTTAGCCTTCATTCCTCCTGTGAGTCTGACTATCTTGGGTCCCGCCTTCGCTCTTGAAAATGTTATCTCTTCTGAGATTTTTTATTCTCTCATACTGACGGTACCGAGGGACTTCGTTACTCCACAGATTTCCAAAAGGGCTCACGACCACCCATCTTGCAACTATTCAGGTTCTGGTGGTCATGATCTGAACGATACTGAGGTGTCCACCGATCGATGATTCACAACAATTGCGGGGTCCCAATGTGTGTTCTCTTTATCAGAGAGCTCAACCTATGCAATCTGGAAGTACTCACCCAACTTGGTCGAACCAGAGTCATTGATCTTCTAGCCCAACGAGATCAACAAAAATGGTGAATTGTGGGTTGCAAACCAGCGCGTCCGCTACTTTCACCTTCGCTCTTCGCAATGATTTCCCACCCTCGGTCATCATTCATAGATCGATGTTTCTTAGCGATTGTGGGGTTTGACTTGACTATCATGCAATTTGACATCTCAGAGCTTCAAGCTCCAAGGTTCCTAGATTTAGGTCATGTGGATCTTCAGATAACTCTTGGGCTATGATCCCCGCTCTTAGTTGGGTTTTTTGGTTAAGGACTTAGGTGCAAGTTCAAAGTGTCATAGACTATTGGTCTGAAGGAAATGTTGAGTGCACAACACACCCTAAAAGCTCTGTGACCATTTCCTTTTGGGTACCACCTTGTTTTCCATATTTGATTGTTCTCACCTTGGTCTAAGACTAATAATCCGCTTATCTTATATGTTTCATATCTTAAGTTTCTCTTGAACATACAACAAAGAACCGTCTTAAGAGACACAACGACTACTCAAGGAATCAACGACCTGGAATTTTCCCAACTCCCTAGAGAATTTCAACATCAGTGAAAGCTTAAGGTGGAGAAAATTATTTTGAGAATTCAAAGTAGCCGAGTACCGACCTTCGTCGACGTCGTATGATGGTAGTTTTTCTTTCTTATGAATAGCCTCGGAAAGTATTTTTCCTAAAGCCGACCTTTTCAGGTTCGGCAAAAAAGTGTTATTATAAGCGCCGTGCATAGATAAAGTGACACTGTCGATAGTCGAACTCCCGAAACAAGTTCGGTATCGGCAAGGGAGAACTAATTATTTCCCTGACATAATAATTACTCCTGCTGCACGGTATCAGTAGCTGTGGCCTTTAGTCTTTTCTCAAGTACTTTCGGTGCAAGTGAGAATCCAAGTATGATTCTTATCAATTGGACGAATGTCTTTCCATGATTAAATTTTTTTTTTCAATAACCAAAGTCGATAATTCCACGGAAGTATTAATTGATATCAAAGATTTTACAAAGAAAAGCATTAACAGACTCACGACGGAATAACAATGATCCCCCAAAATCTAATAATTTATGTAAAAGACTTGAATAAGAATACACGCTTGATTCACATCCGAAAGAAGCATGATACATTCAAACACCTTTTTTTCTTTTTATATACACAATCAAAATTTCCGCCAGGCCTGGTTTACATACGAATAGACAACCCCGACGACTCGGCTAACCGGCCTAGTCGCCGTAAGATTACAAAATTTTACAAAATAAGAAAGACAAGGAGATGTTAAGCAACACTTCCAAGAACGCGGAGCAAGAACCCGCCAACTATATGTCTCTTGTGCACTGGTCCTCTCTCAGATTGTATTTCGCACTTTGTGATGTCTTATGTTTCGTTGTCGCTGCCATCCGCTGCGCCTCACGCAACTACACAATCATGTCTTGCGCTTCCTCAAGTCATCTCTGCAGCCAATCAATTCTTCTTGCACGACCTTGCGACAACGGTATCCCATGGTTTTTTTCCTCCAACTGATGTCACAGTTCTCTATTCTCTTGGTAGAGCTCGCCTATTGCAAGTTGAGCCTGCTCTAATTGCTAAGAGGAATTTTCGACGGAAGTACCCAGTGCTTCTGCCCTCCCCTCTCTTCTCTTGCCTCCTTTGTCAGTGGTCTTGACCAACTCTGAACGGTTGGTAAGTATCATAGACTCCTCAAGGGTTGGACGTGCACTCAATTCAGCCTTGGGGCAGTCCTCCTCTCCTTCCCGAGCTTTCTTCCTAGGCCTTCCTCTTCTCTGCAGTTTCGGGCCCGAAGAAGGAACAGTCTCCAGCATGACTCTTTCGGACGTATTTGCGACCATCCCTAGATCCTCCATGGACACTAACACTGTCTCTAGGCAGATACCTGTACCTCTCATTGGAGTCTCAAATACACAAGAAGCCAACAAGAAAGAGTCCTAGGCACGCTGGGGCTAAGACCTGACACTCTGACTACCTCGCAGAACTCGTCCCATGTTTGAAGGGGATCCCATAATTGAAAAAAGCATAAGGAAATCAAGGAATCCGTGGATGATAAATAATTTCTGAACATGACGTCGCCAAGATGAACTTACCAAACCAGAATTCTAGGGAATACGAGCTTGACATATACGTAGAATTTCTCACAAAGATCCTGAAATTTATAGAGAAATCAAGGAGCGACACTAGGCATGCCAACATAATATTTGTGCCTCACGACATGATGTTTGGAAAAATTGACATGCCACAGTTGATCGACGGATGTGATCCAGAACATGAAAGCATCATTGATCGGGGTTGCAGGAAAACATGCGGTACGATCCTTTCAATCCTTTTGAATTTATGAACCTCCATTATTGATGAATGATGCTTGGCACGCTTGGTGGTATAGTTTATGGAGGCATTTAATGACTTTATCTGTACGATATCTGACCTCTTGGAAGCACACATGCGTTTAACTCGTCCTCGACGCCCTTTTTTCGACCCCAAAGGTTAAGTAACTACTATGATCATTTATGCATTCAAGACTATCGTATTTGATTAGCAACACTATGGCATGTTGATGCATTCATTTAAACCAAAGAGGAGTGGTGCCTTCACAGGTCACTCAAAGGAAGCATTTGGGATCGCGTAAGTATTAAAAATGACTGAGACTAGAAAGGTACATAGGTACGTGTTGATCTTTTTGTTTGTTTATGTCTTATCATAGGTTGCTTAGTCGCTAAACTACTTCTGTTTTAACTGTAGGAAGAACCTTCCCAATTATCGACTAGAGTCTGTCATGTGACCCCGCCGAAGAACCGAAAGAAACATCAAAACTAAATCACCGAAGTGATGAAGTATGCCGGCCTCCCCGATATCGGCATCCCCGATATGTTGATCGAACTAAATGAAGTAATCAAGTTATGCACCAAACAAGATGCATTATGGGCTGAAGAATGCGCAAGGGTCACTGATGCAAATCTAGGGCAAGTACAATAGTTCATAGGACATCCAATCAAAGCCAAAACCATGCTTCAGAAATTGAACTTCATCCTTGCAAAGTATCGAGTGCATGCAGCAGACATCAGGGGAATATATGCAGCTCCAATGGAACAACACATATTTCCATGGGCCAACACCTGTGAAGAACTCTTTATCAGATGGTCTGATTATGAAAGAGACCACCCTTTTCAAGAAACAACTCAGGTGGACTGTTGAAAGACTTTTAGATGATAACGCCACGTGGTGATTTTTTATTATCTCAAATTGTATTTTACCGTTAATTACCGTTAATACTTTATATTATAAATAGGGACATCGACCGATGGTCGAAAGGTCGATGGTTGTTGTAAGAACACTTTTTCTTTTGGTTGTTGATAATTATTTTGATACTGCTATGAATTAAGAATCCCTTCTAGACCAAAGACGAGCTATTTTTCATCAGATGTATGTGATTGGAGTTGGAGAAGAATTACTTCCTTTCCTGGTCCATGAATGTTGCAGTGAATGAGTAAGAGCAATTAATTCTATTGTCAAGTTATCTGGTGCAATGTTTTGATGTTCTTTTCTTTAAATGATGAAATTAAATCGTTGTGCTTCTATGTGATGAATGTCCTGGTAGATGAATTATTTTTCTTATCTTGATCTTGATTACATATGTGTTTCTTTTTCTTTATGCTAAGTAGTTTACCTCAACTATGTGATGAGTTTCTTGGTAGATGAATTATTTTGCTTGCCATGATCTTGATTACATATACGTTTTCTTTCTGTTCAGTAATTTTCTCAGACAGTTGTTGGATGCTCATTTGGTTAAAGTATTAGTACTATGCCCTCTGGCATAAGATCATTGTTTTCATTCTCAAGAAGTGGGTTATCCCAAGCTCGACCCCTTCCCAATAGTCAAAACTTTTGTCCTGTCTTTGTCAAGTTGGTTTATACTGGCTTGCATATCTCGTACCAGCCCCCATATAAGAGAGAATACAGAGAAGAACTATCCCAAGTGAAGGAAGAGCCTTCACCCAAAAACACAAAAGCTCATCGATAATTTGGCTAGATCGTAAGATCTGGAGAACCATTCCACTCCAAACGCTACTGAGTCTAATTGGGTCTCGATGGCAGGTTTGGTTCCTTCTATTGAGTCAAGATATTTAGGCCCCATCAACAAAATTGGCGCTAGAAGGAGGGCCTGAGAATGAATGGTTGGATATGAAAGTTTCCTGACATTTCAAACAACCTATAGATTTGTAACGGCCCACATGCATGGCTAGTCATCCAACAGACAACCCACCTTTATCGAGTACTCCCAAAGCGGATAATTCACCCCACTCCAAGGAAGGATATCTTCACCCTGAAATACCTTACGCCCTCCCTCACGAGGAAGTGAATCAGTTTAGAAGGATTACAAGAGCCTACACCCGAAAAAATGACGTGTTTCCCTTCACCTCCATCCTCCCTCGAAGAAAAAAACAAAGTAGACTAGTAGTCAGCACTCCCAATGAAGTTTTCGTACATTTCGTCAAAGACTTAATAGATTTTTTGATCACTGAAATCCAAGAACCTCTTGACCTCATACCCAAGACACCAACCGGTGACATCTCTGAACCTAACGACCTTTCATAAGAGGAAGATCCTGACTCCGACTTCAAAGATATGGAAGGGAACAATGGTCATGAGGAGGAGAGAGAAGTTAAACTTCAAGACAACCAACCTTGGTTGACCAGGCATGTCGTGGCCATCCTGGGATGAGTACACAATCTCCCTCAGCACCCAGAAAATTTGCTCCCCAAGTATGATCCTGAAACCTCAGGATTGCCCAAAGATCATATCAAGAAATTCATACTCGCGATCAAGCTTATGAACGTTCAACATGAAGATTTAGTATGAATACTTTTCCCCTACACATTTGAGAACTCTCCTTCCACATGGTATTTTAATTTTCTAGTAGGATTCATAACCAGCTGGACTAAGTTCCAAATGGATTTCCTAGACAAATTCACCGAAGAAATTACCACAAGAGCCCTTATGGCCAAATTATTCACACGCACCATGACCCTAAAAGAAAGGGTCAAATATTTCAATCAAAGATTCATGACTATCCTAAACAAATTTCAGCCCGCGATGAAACCTACTTAAGAGTTGCAAATCGAGGTCTATGCCAACGCGCTTCCGGCCTCTATTTCAATGTTCGTTAAGAGAGCCGCTAAGAAAACCCTCACGGAGAATTTTGAAGAGGCCAAGATGATAGAGTTCCAGATGAAAGGATGTAAAGAAGGTCATGCCTCTCTAGCGAGAAAAGAAATCCACCCCCCTCCTAGGAGAGGACTCCTCTTGACTAGACCATCGGGAAAGCCGACTGAAACAACTCCCGATAAAGGTAATGGGGATATAGAAGACCCGCAACGCATGGTCAAGAAACTATCAAATGAGATTATAGATATGAAAAGATATGTGGGTGAGGGAAACCAAAGCAAAAGACCCTATAATCCTTTCTTTAAAAGAAACCAGTCGTTCAAAGGAATTGAACCTCCCCCAGCCAACCTAAACATTGATCCAGGGAATGTCACGTCTGATTCTTTCTGTACATACCACCAAGAGAACCACTCAGAAAGTGAATTCCCTTAGTGGGTCCATGCCATGAATTTAATGGCCAATCGTTTTCTAGACGAAGTCTCTCTAATCGAACCATCCAGTAGTTCAACCTTTAATATTGCCAATCAGGAAGAGGCTGACCCACCATAAGACATGACCATGCTGATATGGGATCTCGACGTGATCGCGTCTTTGGATGATCTATTTAAATCTCAGGGACCACCCACAGAGATATCGCTGATACAAACATGTAGTAAAGGTCAACCTGACCCAAAAGATACCGATGCCACTCGTGCCTCACAAAGTAAATTAACTCTCAATCGATCGAGAATACCTTTCACTCCTAGTAACAAACCTATAAGTATCCATACTCATGATTCTCCTAAATTAGATTACAATGTAGTAGAATATTTGAAGAAGCTGAAAGCTAATGTATCAGTTATGGACATATGTAGAATCCCTCAGCAGAAATACCTTTTGTTTAAAGCACTAAGTTCAGTAAAAAACCCGACCACCGGCAATGGTCAGGAGGAGAATCTGCCCCCTACAGATTTGGCAAGAAAACCAACGATAAACACCTACCCAAAAGGCAAGAAGGAGAGGCCTTTTGTACCACCTTTCCTTTTAACATTCGAAGTCTTCAACAAGAATCTCCACAATTGTATGGTAGACTCTGGGGCATCTTCTAATGTCATGCCCTTGGCCATTTGTAACAAATTAGGTGTTGTCCCTCTAAAAAGTGATAAGAATGTCATACAACTAGACAAGACCCAGGTCAAGGTCATGGGAGGTCAAGGTCATGGGGGAACTCAAAGAGGTGATGATTAGGATAGCTACTCATCCTAATTTTGTGCGGGTGATTGACATCATTGTGGTGGATATCCCTGAGGCATATGGGCTATTATTGAGCCGAGATTGGTCTGAAAAACTAAATGGATACTTTAGCACAGACTGGGCACACCTTTGGCTACCACTGAAGGGATACAAGAACATGATCATAATCGATAGGGAAAGATACCTGAAACATACAGTCACTGACCTAGAAACCCCAAACAAACCAACCTCTACTGATTTTTCCATACTAGGGAGTTATTCATGTGATTCTCACTTTGGCAATTTTTCTCCTCTCCTATCTTATGTTTCGCTTACTCAAAACTCCAAAATGACCTTTCAAGAAGAATTCTCGACGCCAATGGAAGATTCTCTCTTTTGTCAAAACCTAGTGTTAGGTCTTTTGGAAGAAAAGATCGAAGAGAGGAACACTGATTGGGATAGAAATCATCGCTCATGAATTTGGACCCTTTATTTTGATGGATCCAAGTCACAAGAGGGTTTGGGAGTAGAGTGCATCCTCATCGATCAAAAGGGTAAACACCATTTATTGTCTTGTAGACTAGAATTCGAGTGCACCAACAACACTGTCGAGTATGAAGCCCTGGTACAAGGGTTAAAGAAAGCCATAGATCTTAATGTCAAGGAATTAAAGGTGTTTGGAGACTCAAAAATCATCATTAGACAAGTGAGAAACACTATACACTGCAACTCCCCTCATCTTAAGAACTACCAGCAGGAGGTGCAGAGGCTGATAGAACGCTTTGAAGCTTTCAATATCACCGTGATCCCCAGAGTGAAGAGTATCCTTGTTGACTCTAGCCACCATTGATTCAAGCCTCTCGCCTTTAGAAGATTACCGAAGCCTCCTGATTCACTATAGAACTTCTCTACAAGCCATCGGTACCTAATAATATTTCTAATTGGAAACTCTTTGAGGGGGATGAATAGATCATAAGCTTCTTGACTAATCAAGACAACTTCAGAGACCTCTCTATAGACGATGAAGAGTTCCAAGAATAACTAACGGAAACTAGTCCTCGAGAGGGTCAACACATGGATAAACCAAACGCTCACACAATTCCAAAAGGGATAGCGAATCTAGGGAATTTGTTTGATCTAAAGGAACAATTCAAAGGACCTAAAAATGCAAAGACTTATAGCTCCTATCCCCTCCATGAAACTATAAATATAGGAACCCCAGACAACCCAAAGTATGTGAATCTTGGCAAAACGATATCTAAAGAGGAGAGGAAAGTCTACCTCAAATTATTCATACAATACCAGGATGTGTTCACTTGGTCCTATAAAGATTTGAAAATGTATGATACCCACATCATTCAACACACCATCCCGTTGTAACTCGAAATCAAAAATTTTCAACAGAAGCTCTGGAAGTACCACCCATCCTTGGAACACCTCATGTATCAAGATTTAAGGAACCTTTTAGATGTGAAGATAATTTTCCAAGTTAGACATTCTTCCTGGGTAGCGAACCTTGTTCCAGTAAGGAAAAAGTCAGGAGAAATCCGATTATGCGTAGACTTTTAGAATCTAAACAGAGCTTCAGAAAAGGACATTTATCCCATCCCATCAATGGAGCAACTCCTACAGACCATGTCAGGCTTGGAAATTTTCTCCCTTCTAGACAGTTTCTCATGATACAACCAAGTGTTGGTTTCAAAGGAAGACCAATTAAAAAATACCTTTCGGACCAAATGGGGAACCTTCGCTTATAAACGCATGCCTTTCGGCTTGATTAATGCAAGAGAGGCCTTTCAAAGGGAAATGGACGTGGAATTTTGGGGACTTATAAGTAAGTGTGTGGTAGTATATTTAGATGATGTAATGGTGTATTCGAAGAATAGAGAAGAACACATCCAACACTTAACTCATATTTTTGAGAGATGTTGAAAATACGGTATATCACTCAATCCTAAGAAAACTATCTTCGGTGTTGAAGAAGGTAAGTTGTTAGGTCATATTATATCTCAAGCAGGAATTCGCATAGACCTATTGACGGGCGAAATTGACCGCTCATCAACTCGAGGAGTGAATCCGGTCCGGGGTTGTCTATTTAACCCAAGTCGTTTGGATTAATCCACTCCGACGGGTTTAGCGGCTCCGTTAGCCGATCTAAGTCCTAATAAAGTGAAAAAACAAAACTCAAAGAAACTAACTTAATGAAAAACAGTTGTTGGAAACTATATACAAATCTGAAATACATTCACAGTTTGCTAACTAATATCTATAAAATAGTAGTTCTATTTACTAAATGTACAGTGTATTGATACGATTAAATTTCTAATATATGTACAGTATTCACAAAATGCAAATTTTGATCGAAATCTGCGAAATCATATATGAATTGATTTATGACAGAGAAATTATCATTCAATGTTTTTTATTTTTTTTATAACTTTTATAAAAAATAAATGAAATGGCAGCTATCTAGTTGAGAAATAAAAACAATAATCGATACAATGTATCTAAACTACAGGAAATTCTTATATTAATTAAACTAATAGAATGGTACTAGCAAACTAACCTGTAATCGCATATCCTATGTGTCTTGTGCGTAGCATCTACGTTTGTTGTTTGATGAGGCCAACCCGCACTAGATTTTACCAATACTTCTCGTAAACGCGAAGCAGTAATGCTTTGAATGCTAATGACAGAACAAGTAAGATATGTAGCAACAACAATTTATAATTTGACAAATGATCATATTTAGGTAAATCTGACTATGAAAATTTGCATACAACTGCTCATTGAATAAAGAAGATCAACCTTCTAATCATCACATGTGAACAGATTAATTGTTGTATATAAAATGAGAGACATAAAATATGGACACTATATAAATCTTATCACATCAACCTATAACAAATCATGATATCTAAAGTAGTCAAAATTTGATTACAAATCGAAATGAGAAAAACTTGAACATAAATATGATATATTGAAGCTAAAGCTGTGCAAATATCTACTTTCATTCAAGTCTGAATAATCACCAATCCATAGTTTCTACTCCCAGGAAGCGATGAGTCTTAGTTTACAAAATAATACATTTACAAAGGCCACAGGATTTAAGAACTTCCTGTGGAAATCATCAAATCAGTTCCAAAAATTATGGGGAATACAATCTCCCAAATTCCCATTGTTAAAACTAACATCCTAATCTAAAACCATGTAAAGAAATAGAATGTTTAGAGATGCCACTAGCGATCCAATCTCCTTTAGAATTCGTATGTACCTATAAACACACAAGAATACATGATT
This sequence comes from Picea engelmannii, assembly GCA_009831015.1. Lineage (NCBI taxonomy): Eukaryota > Viridiplantae > Streptophyta > Pinopsida > Pinales > Pinaceae > Picea > Picea engelmannii. Next base: position 418,718 of record ML797628.1, read on the forward strand.
TCAGATTGCATTTTAGTTGTAAAATCAAAGAATTCGAATTTTAGTAACTAGCTACAGAATCTCACGATTTTATAGCTAGTTATCATTATAAACAAAATTGTGTTTTATCAATTAAATCAAAACAAAAATGGATACAATTTGAGCAAACAAATCTTGTATGCTAATTCAGAATAAAAACAAAATCATCTTAAAATTACTTTAAAAATACCATACCTCGGATTCAGGGATTCGTTTTGATCAAGCTATTTTCGAATTTACAATGGCAGTGGTCGCCTCCACATTCTTAAAGACAACAGAACCTATGGTATTTTGTCTTTTATCATTAGCTTGAGCTACATTTTGCAATCTATCGTTTTCCTTGGTTAGCACATTCACTCGGTCCTCCAAGGACTTGATCCGAGATTGGAGCAAAGGGACGTTTGTACAATATCGGTCAAACCACGACTTACATTCATTGCACTGTGGTTGAACAGGAAGTGTATTCATAGGTGAGGAACTTCTTAATTGACTAGCAGTTTCTTTGTCGAGTTTGATCCCAGGGAAGTTGGGGTCGTCTCTAAGACACTGTGGGAGGTTCGTCACATAGTCATAGGGATTAACTAAGCAAAGTTCGTGTGAGTATGGATACTCTTCGGTTAGAAACCGTTCGATTTCAAAATCAGAATCTTCACTTAACATAATTGGTTTTCGATCTGTGTTTTCTTTAGGTTTATTACGAGCACACCGTGAAACCCAGTGCACGACCTTTTTACCCTTGTAATTGATATCACCGTTACCTTTACCCTTTTTCCTTGCAGACTTTTTAACAAGCTTACCACCAACTTTTGGACATGAATCAAGAAAGGTGTTGGGTTGGGTAGTGTTCGGGTAGGTCGAGGGTTCAACAGAGGGCAAGAGCGAAGGAGGGGGAATGACAAGCCCGACAAGGGTTTCTGTAACAATGGATTTGTCAACTTGTCCTATTTCAGGACTGGCAAAACCATTCCTTAACAAGAAAGTGTCCCAACAATCGCCATTCAACTTCAACTGATGAACCATAATAACTTTAATTAAACAATGGTGGAGGAGGTTGGAGTCGTCTTTCTCCTTTTTGAAACGCTTAGCCATTTTGTATAAACTCCGAAGGAGAAAGTATGGCATGTTTAAGGGAAAATCAATGAAACTCATGAGCAACCGCAAGTGGTATAAGAAAACTAAACCGTATCTACCCTCAAAGGTAATGAACTGCTTGACGATAGCTAACAAATCGTGTCATCTAGGTTTTAGAGCTGTAACGGGCATACCTTTGTCGCAGCTGTTAATCTTCCTTGAGGTAAACAATAGTGACCAGGGTACTTCGTCAACCTTTGAATTTTTAAACCATTTTTGTCCCACGGTTGGCAGACCAGTGGCTGAGCTAATGAAATATTCTTTCAACTCAAGTTGGACGTCCCTAATTTTGGCTCTGCAACCATCGAACGTTAGCACGAATTGTTGAGAAAATGCCAGGCTAAAACCCTCGAACTTCTCAACAAAGACCCACCAACCATTCCTCTCTAAGTCCTCTTGGGCATTATCAAACAACAACAAAGTTTGGACACCATTGGGTTTGATTCTCACTACAGGAACCATCACTAATAGCACAAAACCAACAGGGTATTCGGCGATAGGGTTTGACAGGATAGACACAGAACCATTGTCCCAAAGCTTCCCCAACACAATGCAAAGGCAACCCTAAATGCAAGGGCAGAGCATTAATTCTATGCGTGTGAGGATAGTGTTGTAAATCGAGGCCTATGAAAGAACATCATATCGGGTTGTACTTGGAACGATGCCTTTGTGTAATGGTACATTCAAATCATAACAATGCATATCCAAAAGAATTTTAATCAACATGTCAAATGAACCATTACATAACCACGATTTGACCCAAAAATCAATGTGTCAATCAAACCATTGTGTCAAAGATTTTGTAAATCAACACCATATTAACAATAATCAAATGCATAAATGTTTGGTGTTTTGATAAATATGTGACTAGTGGTGTGTTTGAGTTCAAGGAGTTATAACCACATAAACAAATAGGTTCATGATAAACCAAATGATCATTTTGATGTAATCAACATGAATTCCAACTGTGGGTTTTCACGCTTGCAGTCGTGAAAATGAAAACGAAAAGTAGGTATGCGAAAAGAAAAGAATAATGATATCATTTAAACAATTGCGACGATTAATGAGGGTTAAAAAACCTTGTGTAGGCAACTTGTAAAAAAGATAGAAATCAATATGGCTTCCAACAATGGTGACACACTGGTAGAACCAGTTATCTCTACCAAATGAACAAGTCCAGATTAGGATAATGAGAAAAACTCCAACTCAAAAACAACCAGGAAACTGTTTGAACATCATCATCAATCATAAAAAATTCCAGTTTCAGATTGCTTGTTATTTTAAAAGATGAAAACTGATGACAATCTTAACAAAAGCGAGTCACGATATTAAGGTTAAAATCTCCAATACTGTTGACAGAGCCACTGCTGCCAGCAGGCGTCCATAGCCTTGACAGGGATGCCATTTAACCCACTCCAATATCTGTATCCTTCCATGAAGTTCCAGATCAGAACGAAGGACATTTAAGGTCAAAAGATTCCATATCTGAGAATTTTCATATACCTGACATTGCTTCGCTACCAGCGGGCCTGTTCAGTACCTCGGTGAAGTTATGTTGGCGTCATGCATGCATTTACCCGCTTCCAATAGACCTGTTCAGTATCCCGGTGGGTTTACAAGAACTTCCCACAACTCTTTAATGATTTATTTAGTTTTAAAGATATTTAATCGAGCGGGGTGACGCTGAAAATTATGATATTTTGGACATATTTTAATAAATTACAGACCTTGAGAGATTTTTTTTTTTTTTTTTTTTTAAATTTCCTTCATTAAGATCTAGAGATGGTTTATTGATAAACCGAACTTCGAAGGCGGGGAGACATCTCTGAGTTGTTCTCTTAGGGAACATGGACAGCGTAAGAAGAAATGGATGATCATGAAAAGCTTCAATTACAGATTGAAATCAAGAAACGCCTTTCAAACAAAAAGCTTTATTGAACATGGCTGTAAACTTCAGAGGCATATCATAATTGATGTTTAAACAACCTTCACCAGTTATTTCAGAGGATAAATTTTTTTGTTCTCTTTGTCCGAACAGTTCATGATGCAGGTATATGTATTTCAAAAATAAAAACTGGTAAGCATAAGGGAAAAATCAAAACCAAAACAACAAAGAAAAATGAAAAGAAAACAAAGGAAAAATATTTACACAGTGTACACAGGGTTGTCATCAAGTGAAATACCTTTTTAGAGCTTGGCCATTCACCGGATAGGTGTCTGCCTGTCCCTCTAGACTTTGTAATCTGAAAGAGCTGGGACACAATTTCTCAGCAATCAAAAACAATCCTAGCCATAAGTTTTGAAACTTCGTATGCTCTCCCTTTCCCTCATGTGGTTTGTCCCATTTTAGGACAAGGTCACCTACTTCAAAGTTTCTGTCAGAGGCAGAGTTGGAATCAAACTAGATTTTAACCACAAGTTGATGCTGATCCAACTTCCATTTTGCTTGAGCCCTCACTTCCTCTAATTTTAACAATGCGTTAATTCGATTCTCCAAAGAGGGGCAGTCCTCTTCTTGTAATTTCTGAGATAGCTGCAGTGAGGGAAGAAGGATATGTGGTGGAAGAATTGCCTCTCTGCCATATATGAGAAATAAGGGAGAGTTACCCACAACAGTTTTTGGATTTACTCTATCAGCCCAGATTGCGTTTAACAGTGCATTATGCCAATTTTTATGGTTTTCAGATACCGTTCTGTTGATGATTTTAATCATATTTTTATTAGTTGATTTTTCCAATCCGTTACTTTGAGGGTAATAGATGGCAGAATATTTTAATTTAATTCCTTTTTCTAGAGCGAAATCACACATCTCAAGCGACGAAAAATAGGAAGCGTTATCTAATACTAGACAGTCAGGGATACCAAAATGAGTAATAATATTTGAATTCAAGAAGAAAATTACCTGACTGGTATTTATAGCTTTTAATGAGGTAGCCTCGGACCACATAGTGAAGTAATCCATGGTTGTTATGATAAACTTATGCTGCTGTGAGGATGGCGGATTGATCGGGCCTATAATATCAAGACCCCACTGCTGAAAATGGGAGTCCACTGAAACATGCTGCAGAGGGAAGGTTGGTTTATGTATTCGTCCAGACACTTTTTGACAAATAACACACTTGTGACACAAGGCATGAGCATGTTTAAAAAGTGTAGGCCAGTAATAACCTGCTCTTAATACTTTATGGGCAGTGGTATCTCCACCAAAATGCCCACCAGCTTCTCCTGCGTGCAATTCTAATAAGACATTTTCTACTTCATCTTTCTCAAGACAGCGCATTAGTACTCCATCAAAATGTTGACCAAAAAAATACCATTAATCAATTGAAAGGAGGAAGATTTAAATATTAGTGCTCTTCTTTTAGTGGGATCCAGGTGACGGGGGGCTGACCCATGTTCAAGACATAATTTTATATCATCATAGCAGGGGCTAATAGGGTTTTGTGCACAACAAATTAAATTTTGGTAGTGTTGTCATGGGTTTGACACATCATTTTCTTCTTGTTGTCCTGTCACTGAGTCAATGACTAACTTGCATAGCCCTTGACCTCTCACTATTTGTGTTGGGGTGATTTCTATGTCATGCTCTTGTAAGGAGGTGACCCAGTTCACCCTTTTTTCCACCTAGTTCTTTCTGCACTAATAGATTTCTGATGGTCGGGTAAGGGACGATAATTTTCGTCCTAGATTTCAAAAGATAAGATCAGAAGTTCTTTACTTCTTTAAAAGCAACATAGGCTTGTTGATATACTGTTGGGTAATTAAGTTCTGCGCCTTTGAAGGCTGACCTCATAAAGGCAATTGGGACTTCATTGTTTTCAACGTTCTTTTGAGTTAGGACAGCAACATAGGAGTGGTCAGAAGCAAATGTGTAGAGAGTGAAGTCTTGCGAAAAGTCAGGGCTCATCAGAGAAGGAGCGTCTATTATGGCCTTTTTTATTGAATTAAAAGCTTGGTTTTCTAAGGGTCCCCAATGATATTGTACGCCCTTTTTTATTAAGTTCTGTAAAGGTCTCACCATTTCTGAAAAACTGGGGACGAATCTCCTGACAAAGTTTATTTGGCCTAAGAAAGACTGCATATACTTTTTTTACGAGGGAGGGGGGAGTTTCGAGATGACTTGAGTCATTTCAGGGTCGATAATCATCCCTTCACTTGATACAATAAATCCTAAGAGCTTACCTTGTTCTACTGTGAAGATAGATTTTTTAGGATTCAAGGAAATGTCGTACTTACGACATTGCTATAGAACGGATCTCAAATGAGCTAGATGATCAGCTTTGTTTTTTTAGAATACTGTAACGCCATCTAGGTAAACTATGAAAGATTGATTGATTAAGCCTCGGAAAGCGATATCCATCTCTCTCTGGAAAGTGGCACCAGCATTAATGAGTCCAAAGGGAATTTTCCTATAAGTGTAGGTGCCCCATGGAGTGCGGAAGGTAGTTTTAAGTTGGTCTGGAGGGGACATCAGTACTTGGTTATACCCTAAAAAACCATCCAATAAGGATAATCTTTCAGAACCAGATACCTGTTGAAGGATCTGTTCCATGGGAGGGACAGGGTAGTTGTCTTTGTCAGACGCTCGATTAAGATTTTGGAAATCAACACATAGTCGGATTTCACCACTTTTCTTCCGGACAGGGACAAGATTAGAGACCCATTGCGTGTGCCTAATTGGGAAGATTATCTTAGCGTTTAGGAGTTTATTTAATTCTTTTTTGATGGTCAGTTCGAGTTTAGGGTTCATTTTCCTTAAATTTTGTTGAAAAGGTAAGGTTTGGGGTTTCATAGGAATAACGTGTTGAATGATGTTAGGATCAAAGGTTTTTAGGTCGTCGTACGTCCAAGAAAAAACATCTTTGAATTCATTAAACAATTTAATAAATGTCTCTTTCTCTTGTTCAGAACACCCCATCCCTAAATTAATGCACTGTGGATTGTCTTTAGTTCCCAAGTTTACTTTTTCATACGTTAAAGAGGAACTATTTGTTTTACAGTTCACTGATTTTTTGAATTTGTCTTGAAGATCATAAAATTTTTCTAATCTAACTATAGATTTAGGGATAGAATTTACCATGTCCGATGAATATTCAAGAGATCTCGGATCTAGTATTACCGTGAAGTCACGAAGATTCTCGTCATGAGTACATTCGTCGATCAGTGCGCCTTGGAAAGCTTCTTCCATATGCAGGAAACTAATAATTTGTTGATCATCGTTGAAGACTCTCCAATTCGTGATGTTGTCGGGGACGGATGGCATGAACAACAGTTCGACGAAGAATGCATTCGGGGACAAGCCTTCTACAGGAAAGAGTTTCGAAGCTACATTAGCTAACAAGTCAGCTTTCGAATTATTCAATCTAGGAATAAAATTTATGTTAAAAGTAGAAAACTTATTCATCAAATTCCATACCTCAGATTGGTAGCTTTTAAGATGCGGAGATAAACAGTGGATAGAATTTTTTACCTGTCTAACCACAATTTCCGAATCGCCAAAGACATTCAAATTTTGAACATTCATATCTAATGCTTTCCTGAGGCCTTGCAATAAAGCTTCATATTCTGTTGTGTTATTTGTACATTCAAACTCTAACCTGCATGTTATCAGGGTTTTGTTACCTGCTGGATGAATAATCATGCAGCTCACACTAGCTCCTTCCTTGGATTTTGACCCGTCAAAGTAAAGAGACCATATTTGATTTTTGTCGGGTACATATGACCATTGGGTGGAAGTTGTTGGCTGCATATATGTCACAATTTCAGACTGTTGCTCCGGGTTAGTGATAGCAGAAGTTTCGGCCATGAAATTGTTGGAAAAGGTATCTATCCCTTGTATTTCGGGTGAATCAGCAGAAGGTGTAAATCGTTCATTGGGATCATTTAAATCTATCACTGTGAACTTTAGGTAATGTTCATGATTTACCTTGATTATGTTGGGCTTTCCATTCTCAGGCAGCCACAAGTGAGACCAATCTATCGCGAAATATCCGTGTAGTTGTTCTGACCAGTCTCTGCTTAAAAACAAACCATAAACTTCTGGAATATCTACAACAATAATATCAATTACTTGATGAACTTTGGGGTTAGACGATAATCTTATAATCACATTCCTTAATTCGCCTATAACTTTAACACTAGTTCGATCAAATTGGATGATTTTTAATGTGGATGGTTGGACTTCAGCATTAATCTTCTGACACACATACCATGGCATTACATTGGATGACGCTCCTGAATCTACCATACAATTGTGCACGTTCCTATTGAAGATTTCAAAAGTTAACAAAAATAGAGGTACATTTCTGTGAGTACTAATGGTGGAAGCTTGTTGCTTTTTACTCGCAGCCTCTAGAACTAATTTATATACATTTGTTACATTATTTACAGGAAGGTCTCTCTTCTTGTGGGGATCATAAGTATTCTTAGCGGAGGCCTTCTGAGGAACTCTTGGGTTATTCTGACAACCTTTATTAATGCTTGGATTGTCGTTTTTGCGGTTCTCTGCAATATTCTGTAACATTTTTTGCAGCAGAAATGGAAATTTTAATAATTCATAAACAGAAATGTTAGCCCTTAACTTTTTTATATCTTCAACTAAATCATAATCTAAGATTGGGTTCGCGTAATTTTGTTTAGTCTTAGTTGTTTTAGATTGTTTTGGGGGAAAAGTCGTAGTGTTTTTAGAAGAAGGCTTGTTTGTTGTCTTACTCCTAGTATTGTAGGGATGTACTGTCTTGAAATTAGCTTGAAAAATGCTATCCGAGAAGTGTCCAAAAATGTTCGGAGAAGATTCATCTTCTTCAACTGTTTCTTGTTCATCTACTTCCTTAGGAACCTAGGGAGGCATCAAGTTATCCTGTGCTTCTAGAATCGTTTGAATAGAGAATTGCAGGCTTTCTAAATTTAATCCTTCGGTATTTGAATTAGGTCGGTTGGTGGGAAAAGTCTTCCTAAACGGGGGTTTATAAGGCCCTTTGCTCGAGGAAGCTTCTTTGGTCGTTCTTTTCAAATCTATAACTTGATTTGATAGTTTTTGAACGAATTTTTGTAAGTTTTCCAGATCTGAGCTTTCAGGTTGCATTTTGTTTTGGGCAGGTCTAGGGAGGATTTCGATTTTCTTTTTGGAAGATGAACTAGTCTCTATTTCATTGCTAGTAGTGTCTTTTAAGCTGAGGATATCTTTCTCGATCTGACTGGCCTCTTCAAAGGCCTCTAACAACGTTGATTTCTTAGATCTCTTTACCCAAATGGATATACTTTGATGTAAGGCTTTCATATAATATTCTATGATAAGATTCTCAGCAGGCATCGAATCCATAGTGATTCGGTTCTTTAGTGTTAAGAAAATTTGGTTAAAGTCTTTGATTTTCTCTTCGGGGTTCATTCTTAAACTAGAAAGCTCCATGACTAGAACTTCTGGGGACTTGTCGTCTCCAAACTTCTCAAGAAAATAGGATTCAAACCTCTCCCATGACACGATGGTATGGGGTTGTTGGGAAAAGTACCAGGTAGAGGCATTGCCCTCGAAAGTGTAGGGGAACAATCTACAGACTATGTCTTCGTGCTCGACATTACGGAGTCTAATGGCTAACATAAACATTTTGATGTGATCTTCGGTGATCTGTTTAGAGTCTGGGTCAAATTTAGGAAGCCACTTCTCTGGGTGTTTGGGTAAGGGATGATGAGGCCTGAGTACGGCTACTGCATCTTGGTCGAGCTAGGGTCTGGCAGGATTTTTCTGGTTGGCCATTGGTGTGGGAGATTTCGAAGGCTAGGATGAGGAAGTGCCTTCTTCAGAGGATTATTCTCTTGAAGAAGAAGGGGATGAAGGAGGTGGTGAGGGTGGTATTCCAGATCCTCCTGCTGCAGGAGTGAGGATTGGATCTGTAGGGTTTAAAGTGAGGTTAGTGCCTCCAAGTTGTTCTCTGATATCAGAGAAATCTAATGGTTGGTCCAAAGGTCAATTTGGTTGTCTTAAATGGGCAAAGGAACTATGTGTTCTTATGAGAGATTGGCAGACAATCTCTTGTACGTCACCACCTGTAGGATTTGGAGTTATTGGTTCAACTGTGATCCGTAGATTGTCGTTTGATGTGGTTGTTGTTTGAGGGACAATGTTGTCGCTTGAATGACTTCTTGTCACTATAGGTGAGAGGGTAGGTGGTGGAGGAGTCTTACGATCGCCTCGTGCCATTAATAATTTTAAGTCCCTCCTTCTAGCTCCATTTGTTGACGGGCGAAATTGACCGCTCGTCAACTGGAGGAGTGAATCCGGTCCGGAGTTGTTTATTTAACCCAAGTCGTTTGGATTAATCCACTCCGACGGGTTTAGTGACTCCATTAGCCGATCTAAGTCCTAAGAAAGTGAAAAAACAAAACTAAAAGAAACTAACTTAATGAAAAATAGTTGCTGGAAACTATATACAAATATGAAATACATTCACAGTTTGCTAACTAATATCTATAAAATAGTAGTTCTATTTATTAAATGTACAGTGTTTTGATACAATTAAATTTCTAATATATGTACAGTATTCACAAAATGCAAATTTTGATCGAAATCATATATGAATTGATTTATGACAGAGAAACTATCATTCAATGTTTTTGATTTTTTTATAACTTTTATAAAAAAGAAATGAAATGGCAGCTATCTAGTTGGGAAATAAAAACAATAATCGATAAAGTGTATCTAAACTACAGGAAATTCTTATATTAATTAAACTAATAGAATGGTACTAGCAAACTAACCTGTAATCGCATATCCTATGTGTCCTATGCGTAGCATCTACGTTTGTTGTTTGATGAGGCCAACCTGCACTAGATTTTACCAATGCTTCTCGTAAACATGAAGCAGTAATGCTTTGAATGCTAATGACAGAACAAGTAAGATATGTAGCAAAAACAATTTATAATTTGACAAATGATCATATTTAGGTAAATCTGACTATGAAAATTTGCATATAACTACTCATTGAATAAAGAAGATCAACCTTCTAATCATCACATGTGAATAGATTAATTGTTGTATATAAAATGAGAGACATAAAATATGGACACTATATAAATCTTATCACATCAACCTGTAACAAATCATGATATCTAAAGTAGTCAAAATTTGATTACAAATCGAAATGAGAAAAACTTGAACAGAAATATGATATATTGAAGCTAAAGCTGTGCAAATATCTACTTTCATTCAAGTCTAAATAATCACCAATCCATAGTTTCTACTCCCAGGCAGTGATGAGTCTTAGTTTACAAAATAATACATTTACAAAGGCCACAGGATCTAAGAACTTCCTGTGGAAATCATCAAATCAGTTCCAAAAATTATGGGGAATACAATCTCCCAAATTCCCATTGTTATCCAAAACTAACATCCTAATCTAAAACCATGTAAAGAAATAGAATGTTCAGAGATGCCACTAGCGATCCAATCTCCTTTAGAATACATATGTACCTGTAAACGCATAAGAATACATGATTTCAGATTTCATTTTAGTTGTAAAATAAAAGAATTCGAATTTTAGTAACTAGCTACAGAATCTCACGATTCTGTAGCTAGTTATTATTATAAATAGAATCGTGTTTTATCAATTCAATCAAAACAGAAATGGATACAATTTGAGCAAACAAATCTTGTATGCTAATTCAGAATAAAAACAAAATCATCTTAAAATTACTTTTAAAATACCATACCTCGGATTCAGGGATTCGTTTTGATCAAGCTATTTTCTAATTTACAATGGCAGTGGCCACCTCCACATTCTTAAAGACAACAGAACTTGTGGTCTTCTATCTTTTATCATTAGCTTGAGCTACATTTTGCAATCTATCATTTTCCTTGGTTAGCACATTCACTCGGTCCTCCAAGGACTTGATCCGAGATTGGAGCAAAGGGACGTATGTATAATATCGATCGAGCCACGACTTACATTCGTTGCACTGTGGTTGAATAGGCTGTGTATTCACAAGTGAGGAACTTATTAATTGACCAGAAGTTTCTCTGTCGAGTTTGATCCCAGGGAAGTTGGGGTCGTCTCTAAGACACGGTGGGAAGTTCGTCACATAGTCATAGGGCTTAACTGAACAAAGTCTGTGTGAGTATGGATACTCTTCAATTAGAAACTGTTCAATTTCGGAATCAGAATATTCACTTAACAGAATTGGTTTTTGGTCTGTGTTTTATTTAGGTTTATTACGAGCACACCGTGAAACCCAACACGCGTCCTTTTTACCCTTGTAATTGATATCACTGTTACCTTTACCCTTTTTCCTTGCAGACTTTTTAACAAGCTTACCACCAACTTTTGGACATGAATCAGGCAGGGTGTCGGGTTGGGTAGTGTTCAGGTAGGTCGAGGGTTCAACAGAGGGAAAGAGCAAAGGAGGGGGAATGACAGGCCCGACAAGGGTTTCTGTAACAACGGATTTGTCAACTTGTCCTATTTCAGGATTAGCAAAACCATTCCTTAACAAGAAAGCGTCCCAACAATCACCATTCAACTTCAACTGATGAACCATAATAACTTTAATTAAACAGTGGTGGAAGAGGCTGGAGTTGGATTTCTCCTTTTTGAAACGCTTAGCCATTTTGTATAAACTCCGAAGGAGAAAGTATGGCATGTTTAAGGGAAAATCGATGAAACTCATGAGCAACCACAAGTGGTATAAGAAAACTAAACCGTATCTACCCTCACAGGTAACGAACTGCTTGATGATAGCTAACAAATCATGCCATCTAGGTTTTAGAGCTGTAACAGGCATACCTTTGTCGCAACTGTTAATCTTCCTTGAGGTAAACAATAGTGACCAGGGTACTTCGTCAACCTTTTGAATTTTTAAACCATTTTTGTCCCACGGCTGGCAGACCAGTGGCTGAGCTAATGAAATCTTCGTTCAACTCAAGTTGGATGTCCCCAATTTTGGCTCTGCAACCATCGATCATTAGCATGAATTGTTGAGCAACTGCCAGGTTAAAACCCTTGAAATTCTCAACAAAGACCCGCCAACCATTCCTCTCTAAGTCCTCTCGGGAATTATCAAACAACAACAAAGTTTGGACATCATTGGGTTCGATTCTCACTACAGGATCCATAGCTAATAGCACAAAACCAACAGGGTATTCGACGATAGGGTTTGACAAGATAGACACAAAACCATTGTCCCGAAGCTTCCCCAACACAATGCAAAGGCAACCCGAAATGCAAGGGTAGAGCATTAATGCTATGCGTGCGAGGATAGTGGTGTAAATCGAGGCCTATGCAAGAACATCATATCGGGTTGTACTTGGAATGATGCCTTTATGTAATGGTACATTCAAATCATAACAGTGCATATCCAAAAGAATTTTAATCAACATGTCAAATGAACCATTACATAACCACAATTTGACCCAAAAATCAATGTGTCAATCAAACCATTGTGTCAAAGATTTTGTAAATCAACACCATATTAACAATAATCAAATGCATAAATGTTTGGTGTTTTGATAAATATGTGACCAGTGGTGTGTTTGAGGTCAAGGAGTTATAACCACATAAACAAATAGGTTCATGATAAACCAAATGATCATTTTGATGTAATCAACATGAATTCCAACTGTGGGTTTTCACGCTTGCAGTCGTGAAAACGAAAACGAAAAGAAGGTATGCGAAAAGCGAAGAATAATGATATCATTTAAACAATTGCGACGATTAATGAGGGTTAAAAAACCTTGTGTAGGCAGCTTGTAAAAAAGATAGAAATCAATATGGCTGCCAACAATACCCCGAAAGGATTAAAGCCATAGATCAACTCCCGCTACCCCATAACAAGAAATCTATGCAGTCTTTTTTCGGGCAAATTAATTTCATAAGGAAATTCACCCTAGACTTCGCCAAAATCATCAAACCCTTACAAAAAATGATTCGCAAAGATTCTGAGTTTAAGTGGTATGATGAATGAAAATATTCTTTCAACAATATCAAAGCTGCCATATCCCGAGCCCCGATATTGCAAAGTCTCGATTTCAATAGAGACTTTAACCTTTATACTTTCGCCTCTGACCAATCGGTAGCTATGGTCTTGAATCAGAAGGACGATGACAACAACGAAGCCCTGGTGTCATTTATGAGAACCAACCTTCAAGGAGTTGAGCTCAATTACCTCACCGTAGACAAGTAGGCCTACGCGGTCTATAAAGAAGTAAAACATTTGAGGTCGTACATCCTCAGGAATCACACCAAGGTGATTTTTCCACACCCTGTAGTCTGATCCTTGTTTAACCAATAAGAAATGGGAGAAAGAAGAGGGAAATGGATGGTGGTAGTCCATGAATTTGATCTAGATATAAAACCCGCCAAGTTAGTAAAGGGACATGGTTTGTGCAAGCTCGCAGTCGAAGCTCAAGATCCGGGGTGGGATAATGAAATAACATTGTGGTGTGGTGAAGCATCATACATTTCCCTGGGACTAGACTCCTGGTACAAGGATTTGGCTCATCTATTACATCATGGGAATTGTCACGAAAAACCTCAACCCCAGAGAAAGGAGAGCCCTCCGATTAAAATCCGCACAATAACGCCTCATAAATTCGGTACTCTTCTGGATCAACTATGATGGGGTATTACTAAGGTGCCTCGAATGCGAATATGTCGATAAAGTGTTGAAATAACTCCATGATGGCCTTGCTGGGGGACATTTTACAGGAAACACCACCGCTCATAAGGTTCTGAGAGTTGGTTATTATTGGCCCACTTTGTTCAAAGATGTTCATGCTTATGCTAGGAATTGTAAGACTTGTCAAATAAGTGCTGGAAAGGAAAGAAGTCCAACAATCCCACTTCAGCCTGTAACTATCTCTAGACCTTTTAAGCAGTGGGGGTTGGATATCATAGGATAAATTACACCCAACTCTTCGAAATTTCACAAGTATATTCTTACTGCCACCGACTATTTCACAAAGTGGGCAGAAGCCATTCCTCTGACCCATGTAAATGAGAAAATAGTCATCCAATTTATAGAACAATAGCTAATTACAAGGTTTGGCGTTCCTTCTATTCTGGTCTTTGATAATGCAGCCTACTTCTCCTCTACCCTATTGGTAGAGTTCGCTCTGGACAAAGGAATCATAATCAAGTACTCTGCAAATTATTATCCACAGGGAAACGGTGTGGTGGAATCGACCAATAAGAATCTGGTAAGGATACTAAAGAAGATGGTTGCGGATAACCATAGAAATTGGCATAACCAACTCCATAATTCCCTATGGGCTGATAGGGTCACAACCAAAGAAGCTATCGGTAATTCCCCGTACTTTCTTGTCTACAGACATGAATCCATCCTCCCAAACGGGATTTATTTTCCATCTCTCCAATTGGCCCAAGATTCTAACGAAGAACCATCCTCAGCCATGCAACAAAGAATCAACACCTTGCTTATGCTGGAACAAGAGAGAGAAAAGGATAATTCAAAATTTTTGGCTCATCAACAGATAGTGAAAAGATGGTTCAATAAGCATAAAGCTAAGGAAAAGAACTTTGAAGTAGGAGATTTAGTCTTGAAGTGGGACAGGGCAAATGAACCCAAAGGGAAACATTCCAAGTTTCAGGACCTATGGCTTGGACCTTTCCAGGTGGCTGAGAATATTGAGGTAGGTACTTACCGGTTGCAAAATATGAGGGGGGAACTCAATACTCTCCCAGTAAACGGCCAAGCCCTAAAACAATACTTCCAATAATAATATAAATAAATAATATATATATATATATATATATATATATATATATATATATATATATGTATGTATGTATGTATGTATGTATGTATGTATGTATGTATGTATGTATGTATGTATGTATGTATGTATGTATGTATGTATGTTTATAAATTCAGGTTAATACGGCTAAAAGGAGCACTGGAGATATATGTTGCATGGAACAGAGATTTTGGGTTTGCCCAGTGAATCACCATTTGTTGAGTGCTCAACACACCCTAAAAGTTTTGTGACCATTTCCTTTTGGGTACCACCTTGTTTTCCACCTTTGATTGTTCTCGCCTTGGTCTAAGTTTCATGTCTTAAGTTTCTCTTGAACATACAACAAAGAATCATCTTAAGAGACACAACAACTACTCAAGGAATCAACGACCCAGACTCCCTAGAGAATTTTAGCATCGGCGAAATCTTAAGGTGGCGAAAATCGTTTTGAGAAGTCAAATTAGCCGAGTACCGACCTTCGTCAGCATCGAACGATAGTAGTGTTTCTTTCTTATGAACAACCTCAGAAAGGATTTCACCGAAAGCTGACCTTTTCAGGTTCGGTGGAAAAGTGAAATTATAAGCGTCGTGCATAGATAAAGTGACACTGTCGACCGCCAAACTCCCGAAACAAGTTCGGTATCGGCGAGGTTGAAATAATTGTTTCCCTAACATCATAATTACTCCTGTCGCCCGGTATCGGCAGTTGTGGCCTCTAGTCTTTTCTCAAGTACTTTTGGTGCAAGTGAGAATCCAAGTATGATTCTTATCCATTAGCTGAATGTCTTTCAATGATTTTTTTTTTTTCAATAACCAAAGTTGATAATTCCACGGAAGTATTAATTGATATCAAATATTTTACAAAGAAAAGAATTAACAGACTCACGACGGAATAACAATGATCCCCAAAAATCTAATAATTTACGTAAAAGACTTGAATAAGAATACACGCTTGATTCACATCTGAAAGAAGCATGATACATTCAAACACCTTATTTTCTTTTTATATACACAATCAAAACTTCCACTAGGCCTAGTTTACATATGAATAGACAACCCTAATGACTTGGCTAACCGGCCTAGTCGTTGTAAGATTACAAAATTTTACAAAAGAAGAAAGACAAGGAGATGTTAAGCAACACTTCCAAGAATGTGAAGCGAGAACCCGCCAACTATATGTCTCATGTGCGTTATTCCTCTCTCATATTGTCTTTCACATTTTGTGATGTATTATGTTCCACTGTCCCTGCCATCTGTTGTGCCTCGTGCAACTGCATAATCATGTCTTGTGCTTCCCGAAGTCATCTATGCAGCCAAACGGTGCTTCCCACGTGACCTTGTAAAAAGAGTATCCCCTGGTTTTTTCCGCCATCTAACATTGCAGTTCTCTATTCTCTTGGTAGATCTCGACTATTGCAACTTGAGCTTGCTCTAGTTGTTGAGAGAAATTTTCGACGGAAGCACCCAATACTTTTTCCCTCCCCTCTCTTCTCTTGCCTCCTTTGTTAGCGGTCCTAACCAACTTTGAATGGTTGGTAAGTATCACAGACTCCTCAAGGGTTGGACATGCACTCAGTTCAGCCTTGGGGAAGTCCTCCTCTCCTTCCCGAGATTTCTTCCTAGGCCTTCCTCTTCTCCACAGTTTTGGGCCCAAAGAAGGCACAGTCTCCAGCATGGCTCTTTCAAACATATCTGTGACCATCCCTAGCTCCTCCGTGGATTCTGACACTGCCTCTGGGAAGATACATGTACCTCTCGTTGGAGTCTCAAGTACACAAGAAACCAACAAGAAAGAGTCCCAGGCACGCTGGGGTTGATACCTGGCACTTCAGATGCCTCACAGACCTCATCCTGTGTTTGAAGGGGATCCCATAATTGCAAAAAGTGTAAGGAACTCAAGGCGTTCACGGATGATAAATAATTTTTGAACAGGATGTCACCAAGACGAACTTACCGAATCAGAATTCCAGGGAATACGAGCTCAACATATACATAGAATTTCTCACAAAGCTCCTAGAATTTATAGAGAAATCAAGGAGAGACACTAAGCGTGCCAACATAATATCCGCAACTTGTGACATGATGTTTGGAAAAATCGACATGCCACATATGATCAAAAGATGCGATCCAGAACATGAAAGCGTCATTGATCGAGGTTGCAGGAAAACGTGCGGTATGATCCTTTCGATCCTTTTGAATTTTCGAACCTCTGTTATTGATGAATGATGCTTGGCACGCTTGGTGGTACAGTTTTTGGAGGCATTTAATGACTTTATCTATATGATATATGACCTCTTGGAAGCACACACGTGCTTAACTCGTCCTCGACGCCCTTTTTTCGACCCCAAAGGTCAAGTAACTACTATGATAATTTATGCATTCATGACTATCATATTTGATTAGCCACACTATGGCATGATGATGTATTCATTTAAACCAAAGAGGAGTGGCGGCTTCATAGGTCACTCAAAGGAAGCATTTGGGATCACGTAAGTATTAAAAATGACTGAGACTAGCAAGCTACGAAGGTACATGTTCATATTTTTGTTTGTTTATGTCTTATCATAGGTTGCTTAATCACTAAACTAATTATGTTTTAACTGCAGGAAGAACCTTCTCGATTACTGACTAGAGTCTTTCCTGTGACCCCGCCAAAGAACCAAAAGAAACACCGAAATTGAATCACTGAAGCAATGAAGTATGTCGGGCTCCCCAATATTGGCATCCCCGATATATTGATTGACCTAAATGAAGTAATCAAGCTATGTGCCGAACAAGATGCGTTATGGGCTGAAGAATGTGCAAGGGTCACTGATACAAAGCCAGGGTAAGTACAACAGTTTGCAGGACATCCAATCAAATCCAAAACCATAATTCAGAAATTGAACTTCAGCCTCGCAAGTATCGGGAACACACAACATACATCAAGGGAATATATGTGGCTCCAATGGAACAACACAGATTTCCATGGGCCAACACTTATGAAGAACTCTTTATCAGATGGTCTGATTATGAAAGAGCCCACCCTTTTCAAGAAACAACTCAGGTGGACTGTTGAAAAACTGTTGAAAGACTATTAGATGATAATGCCATGTGGCGATTTTTTATTAGCTCAAATTGTATTTTACCGTTAATTACTGTTAAGACTTTATATTATAAATAGGGACATCAACCGATGGTCAAAAGGTCGATGGTTGTTGTAAGAACACTTTTTATTTTGGTTGTTGATAATTATTTTGAGACTGTTATGAATTAAGAAGCCCTTCTGGACCAAAGATGAGCTATTTTTCATCAGATGTATGTGATTGGAGTTGGAGAAGAATTACTTCCTTTCTTGTTCCATGAATGTTGCAGTGAATGAGTAAGAGCAATTAATTCTATTGTTAAGTTATCTGGTGCAATGTTTTGATGTTTTTTTCTTTAAATGATGAAAGTAAATCGTTGTGCTTCTATGTGATGAATGTTCTAGTAGATGAATTATTTTGCTTACCATGATCTTTATTACATATGTGTTTCTTTTTCTTTATGCTAAGTAGTTTACCTCAGCTATGTGATGAGTTTCTTGGTAGATGAATTATTTTTCTTGCCATGATATTGATTACATATACGTTTTCTTTTTGTTAAGTAGTTTTCTCAGACAGTAGTCAAATGCTCGTTCAATTAGAGTATTAGTACTAGGCCCTCTTGCATAAGAATGATGTCTGCATGATCGAGCAACGGGTTATCCCAAGCTCGACCCCTTCCCAATAGTTAAAACTTTTGTCCTATCTTTGTCAAGTTGGTTTATAATTGCTTTCATATCTCATACCAGCCCCGATCTAAGAGAGAATACAGAGAAGAACTATCCCAAGTGAAGGAAGAGCCTTCACCTGAAAAAACAAAAGCTCATCAATAATTTGGCCAGATCGTAAGATCTGGAGAACCATTCCACTCCAAACACTGCAGAGTCTAATTGGGACTCGGTGGTGGGTTTGGTTCCTGATGTTGAGTAAGGGGATTTAGGCCCCATCAACAGGAAACACCTTCCCAACTCGTAGAGCTTTAAGCTCTAAATCAAGGAAAGGTAACTTGTGATGTTACCAAAATGGTAGTTATGCTAAGAGGCTTGTTGTGACTCTTAGAATGGTGATCTAATTCCCTGGGGAAAGCACCTTCGAGTGATTAAACTGGAGCATGTGGAAGAAACAAGAAGAAGTACAGGTTCTCAAGGGAATGAACACATGATCATAACTTAATCATTTAATACATAAAAGAACCATTTATAGACGTATAAATACTCGCATGCATCCATTAATTAAAATTCAAAGCACAAGGCAAGAAAACACTTATCAGAACCATAGGGTGTGATGCGACTACTGAAAGGGGTGCTCATTTCCTCCCAAACATAGGCTCAGTCACTCTGAATGGATTTATCACTGGACACCCCCGAGCTTAAGCCACGATGCTTTGAGATTCAATCTCTTACTTCCATCTCAATGAAAGTTAGGGATGAAGGTTACTCTCCTTCTCCCAATACATAAATAGATAAGGATGAAGGTTACTCTCCTTCTCCCAACTCAATCTCTATTTTATGTGATCAGAAATCACTTTTCCTCTTTTAGTCCTCCCTCGAACCTGAGAGATTCCTCTCTCGTCTCTGCATTTTTTGCAAGTCTTCTCTCTGCCCACCCCAATTCCTTTATTTCCTTCTTAATCAAGATTGTGTGTGGGTCGAATTCCCAGTCTGTGGTCATTTCTAGAAGCCTTAGGGATGGGTGGCTTGCCCCATCCCCTCATTAACTCTTGAGGAGGTCTTCCCACCCACCAACCTGACTGAAATTCATTCCTAGGTCAGAGGGTTGTTCTGATCTGAGAAATTAATTCCATCATGGTACTGGTTCGGTGGAGGTTAACGCAACCATTCCTGGTCCCCTCTACCACCTTTTCATAACATTCGTGGTTTTTTCTCTTAGAACATCCCCTCTTTCAGCAGTCATGCCACACGTAACCATTTTCTATTAGAATAACATAATTTACATTCATTGACCCTTTGTACAAAGGTCCATCAAATCAAACATTCACACTTTTAAGTTTTCCATAGTTCCTTGGCCCATATAGTTATATTTACATACTAGGGGAAACATGGTGTTACAATTCCTTCCCCCTTAAAGGAACACCATCCTCGGTGTTCTTTCTCAAAAACACATGTCATGCCTTTCTCATTCAGTTGTTTCAGAAATCTTGATCCTTGTTTCTTGGTCAGGTCCTTTTTCAGACCCTTAATCATGGTCACCTACTTTCAATAATTTTTGGACAACAAGCACATTAATCATAGTCTTATGTGAAAACATTGCATAAAAAATTCTAGGAAAAATTTCATAATCTTAGCACAATAATTATCTGCCCAGTTTGTGGATTTTTATCCGCATGGTTGTTTTGTTATCCAGGCTCATTGTTTTTCCTTAACATACCCATTGGGTGCATGATCCCAATCAATACTTTACAAGAACTATCAAGGTTTCATCTTCCTTGAGGTCACTCACCCTCCAGGCCCAGGCTCAGGCATCCCCTTCTCTGCTATACAATCCCTCGGTTGATCCATCTTTCCTTGCCAAGGTTTTCTCACACAGGAAGAACTACCCATCGTGTGCATGATGCCAATCAATATTTTACAAGAACTATTAAGGTCTCATCTTCCTTGCGGTCACTCACCCTCACGGCTTAGGCTCAGGCATCCCCTTCTCTGCTATACAGTCCCTCGGGTGATCCATCTTTCCTTTCCAAGGTTTTCTCTCATAGGAAGAACTAATAGACTTTATCAAGCCTTGCAGTTGAGGCATCCCTCGGACTTTCTCTGTCGAGGCATCCCTCTGACTTGTGCTACCTCAACACAATATACTCTAGGTGATCATGGATTACCATGGGGTTCTCATGGCTCATTAGTAGCCATTTTTCATCATCTGGCCTTTCTGGATAGATATTTTCTTCTCACTCATATCACAGGCATACATAAATTCATGAGACATCATCATAAATTTTAAATTCAAAAATTTTCTTGTAAATCTGTCACCCACAGATTTTAAAATTTCATAATTTGTTTTCATATTTGTTCCATGTAGGAACCAGATTCATAATTATGGGACTTTCCTTCTCATAGAGGTTTGGCTCAATAGGTAATTGGTCTTCCTTATGGTCTTACAACGCTTCCATATCCAAGACCCCTTTTCTTCCTTCACTTTCAACTTCAATCATCCAAACAAATTGTTAGTTTCCCATGCACATATATTTTATTACACCTTTATAACGTCGTCACAAACAATTTCAGAGTTGTGCATACTAACAATCAAATTCACTTTCTCAAAAAAAGGGAAATACCATTCCTTGCAGTTTGGCTCAGCAGGCAATTGGTCTCCCTTATGGGCTTACAACACTTCCATATCCATGACCCTTTTTCTCCTTGCAATTCATTCTTTTCACAACCAAACAAACTGTTAGTCTCTCATGCATCCATGTACATATATATCTATATTCAAAACCATGCATACTAACAGTTCATCACATCTATATAAATATGAAAAGGGAGTCCCATTCCTTGCCTATGCATCATTTCAACATACCAAACCATTCAAAACGTATTTCAAAATTTCAAAGGATTTAACAAATGTTCCAGTATTCATAGCCACATTCATACCCAATGCACTCTTGCATTGATTTCAAGTTTGTCACACTTTATGACAGTTTCTTGGCTATGGTGTGTTGGAATTTAACCAACCTCTTCACCAATGGCTTATTCATTTTCATTCACTCTTACAGAAGGACCATGCTTCCTCCTATAGGTCGATCACGATCCCAAATCGGTACACATGAAACTAAAAAATTTCACATGAATGCCTTTAAGCATTCTTCCTTCATTAATAACGAGGGTTCCAACACTTATGGCCACCCAATTTGTTTTCCTTCAATGCTTACATAATGTAAGTAAAACATTGGAAGTTCCTTCTTCCTTACTGAAAAATCCATGCAATGTGCTATCTATAAGCACCTTTATTCCCTTAGAACCAGTGCTCGTGACCATAGTCTAACGTAGAGTGTTAGACTCTATCTTCCTTGACTGACCCAAAGGAACTCTGTCTTCTCTCCATGTGATCGAGAGCTATGACCTTATCTCTATTCTTTTCAGGTGCTACCCTTTCGAATCCCGTGTCCGGGTGCTATGATCCTGGCTAAACCTCTTGTCTGGAATGCGACGGTGAAGATTTGTCTTTCCCTAGATCCAATGGCTGTAAGGGATTGTGGAACCTCACCCAGCTCGTTCTTTATCAAAGAGTTAAATCTCCACAATCTGAAAGGTGTTTTCCCAACTCTTTTAATCGTGGTTGTTGATCATCCACCCCGATGAGATCAACGGTGTAGGTTGATTGCGGGCTATGAACTAGCGTGCATGTTAATTCCTCCTTCGCGCTCTGTAGTGAATATGGGTTGTCGATCTTATCGAACGACTGGTGTTTGATCCATTAAATCTAGTGGATATTGAATTCAATCTGACGAATGAGATTGGTTTCCTTATGATTAATGGCTCACATTCATATCCTCTTTCAGGTTCTTGATTAACCCTATCCGATCAGGGTTTTCTTTCTCAATCCTCATGATCTCGATCTGTAGTTGATCAAGGAGATTTCTACGATTTCTTAGTAAAGTTTTTTGACCTTTTGAGTCAACAGAGATCATTTGGTTCAAATTTTACTGCATCATACAATTAGTCTTCACTTCCAGAGGTTCACACCTCCAACATTCGGGTTCTCCTTCCCAAGTCATACCCTACTTGGGTATCCAGGGTATACAACTGCCCTTTCAAAATTTTGTGCATAACATGGGACAACAAAATATTTCATAAGGGATTCTCACCCCTATCTATTCAAACCTTGAGACACATAAGCATGAACATTTTTACCCCTGTTCTTGGCTGCTAACACCCTCTTTCTGATCTTTACCTCATCAATGGTGCTTTAGTGAGATTTTCACAGTCTTGTCAACAATATTTCGATCGCAACCTTCCCATGGTCACCATCTGCTTGAGGTTACCCATTATTGGTAACTGTCTTCCTCAATAGTTCCAATTCCTTTCTATACACAACATGCATCATTAGTTGTAATATCAATTAAAATTCATATATCGTAACATACAAATCCATAAAAATTCTTCATAATGTCATAGCATATCTTTATGCACTTCATCACATTATCTTCAAGGGTTTCCATGATTGCAATATAGACAATTCTCAACTGTTTCTACAGTAATACAATAATCATCACTATGGTGTCAAGACATTTACCTTTATCAGTAAATCAACTTTCTCATTCCAGAGGAAACATAACACATAGCAATAAAGAACTTAGCAGATCTCCCCTTCTTCCAATTCTTACTACACCACCTGGGACTTTTTATCCGAGTTGAGTTATCTCTAAAGGCCTCATTGCCTTTTCTTAACATGCCTTTAACCAAGCCTATTAAATCAAACATACTCCTTTATTCATTCATTAGTCTTCTATTCATTACATGATTCTTTCAAAATGTAATATATATATATATATATATATATATATATATATATATATATATATATAAGCTTGTAGCTCACTGTTCAGTTTCTTAGCAGTTACTATGCTTGTGACTTTGTTTTCCTGACATAGTCTTCACACAGTTCCTCCACAAGGAACTCCTTCAACATGCAACTTCCTTATTGCATAGCCATCACTATCTGTGATGGCCTCAACCTTGAATTAGATTCATCTTGTTACTAAGCATTTTCTAAGAAATATAAACATGCATTTTTTTTTGTCATGCATCCAGATTATGTATCCACACATATTCTGGTTTTGTTTAATTACATCCATGATGTACTTAACCACATACATTTCTACTTTAAAATCAGTCAACTCTTGATCATTCACAATCATTCTCATGTGATTCTCAAAGGCATAATCATTTTCCTCTTATCATAAAAATCAAATCACCTTTGCTCTTTTACTCTTTCATCTATTTATATTAGTATTCCCTTAGGAAAAGGGAATACATTCCCCCCAAGCTATTATTTGGAACAAAACTTTCATGACTCTTCAGAATGGAGTCAGCCATGCATCCATAGTATTCATTTAATCTAGACAAGAGAAATTATTTCTTTATATTTCACTCATTAGGGCAACCATATGGTGCCTACAACTATACTCTTTCATCATACATGTGCATCACTTGCACATTTAATATCATTCATACCTAACTAGTATATATATCAGGCTTCATATTAAGAAGCTTCACAATGCATTAAACCCATGCACTCATGCATAAATAAACACAACTAAGTATTCATCATGCTAGCTTATTGCTTGCACCTTTTCCATGTCATTCACACATGGACATATCAATATTCTATATCCTTTTCCCAAGGATCTTCCAATCATCCTTATGATCATGTATACACATTTGTGTATACGTAGGTGCATCTCTTGCACATTTTTACCTCATGCATTCACTTGATAGTTTAATTTCATCATTTGTGTCCTTTAGTTTGATTTTTCCAGTCCCTTACAGGACTAATCTCACAGTCAGATATCGTATTGATGTTTCCTTCTCTCATGGAAATAACCAACCAAGGTCACTTTCTTCTTTATGCCAAAACGTCTAGCAAGAAAACCTCCTTGCCTCAGCGTCCAAAGGGTTTTACCCATATCACCTTTCTCTGGTCAGGAGGAGTTATATACTATGAGTTTAATGTAAAGAAGTAACTATAAATGCCAAGGATCCTACCTGATCTTATTAGATTCCTTTAATCCCACAAAGGTATTAACCATTATATAATCATCCATCATCGGTGAATGAGGTTCCAACTACCCATGCTTAGAAGGAGTGTTATGAACACCAGGTCATCCATCCTTCGGGCTTCAACTTCTCTTGACAGAACCCTGCCACCTTCAACTATCCACATTCAAGTCTTATTATAAATGTTAATTAGCATATCCCTACTTCGGTAAGAGTAGTTATCACTTTGACGAAGGGATAAAGAAATTCTTTTTCTAAAATTCAACAAGAATTCCCAAAATCACAGGTTCAATCTGCAATCCTTCTCCTCAAGGAATAAATATAGATAACGATACCTCCTTATGCAACTCGTACATGAGCCCAAGCAAGCCAAGTGTTGTAACCATGCTCTGATGCCAATTTGTAACACACCCACGATGAGGCATAAAATTTTAACTTTTCTTAAAGTACAGATTCTCCATCCATGGTTTCTAATTTGGAAGGTCGGGGAACCAATCTGACCTCCCAATCAAGGATCTTTGATTCTCGATCCAAACTACTCTCTGAGACCTTGATGTTCTCATCCTGTAATTAGATGCAGACCCATTCGACTTCCTGGTGCAGGTCTAAAAGTACCCGCAACACTCCTCTTCGCGCTTACGAAATTTTGGAGTCTGGGCACTAGCTCTTTTTTTATAAGCCCCTTCCTTGATATGACCTTGGGTGATGGCCTTATGTAACCATGTGATTGTGATCGCAGCCAAGGGTGGTTTGAAACCAAACTCCTTTTCTCCCCACAATTCACCTTGAGCCTCCATGTGTCCTTTCTCCAAAACCGTGGTCTGGATTGCGGCCCACCCTCAAATTTTTCAAGTTCGCACACCTTCGGTCCCTGCAATGCAATGGGACCATCGATATCACAACCTTGACGGTGCTTCTGAATTTGATGGTTCATATCTATCCTTTCCAAATCTACGGATCAGATCTAACCTTTCTAAATCAAAGACTGTGATTTATTTCGTGATTTGGGTTTCTAGAGTTTCAACTCTCAACCCTTTCCTTCTCACGTAGTGACATATATCTTGCCACATGTCCTCTTTAATCAATGGCACTGATCTCTTCATGATTCTAGACTTCGGGATTCTCAAGTCTCAAATTTTAATTCCCCTTGAAGTATGCATATTTCTTCTGCGTTTCCACTTGAATCGGGCGATCGAGTCTTGCTTCGGGTCTTTACCTGAAATCCACAAATTCCTACCACGTCCCCCTTAATATGGTGGCTATGAATTACTTTGGGATTTTTCTCGAAGTCCATATATTTACGCCACGTCTCTTCTAGATCAGACGGTCTAGATTCACTTCGGGTCTTCAGAGTTCATCAGTCTCAATTCTCAACTGAAACCCCAGTGTGATTCATTCGGAGACATAGATCCATCGACATGTACCCCTCCTAGTGATCAATGGCCAGGGACTACTTCAGGTATTTATCACTTTTCAACTAATACCGGATCAACGACCTTCATCTCCCTTCTTGATCAATGGTTGAGATTCCACTTCGGGACTCTGACGCTTTCACCCTCTACTTTTCTCTAGAGTATTATGTACCTAAAGTGCTAGATCTGGTGCCACACGTCCACCTTAAATCAACAGATTTTTTCTTCTTCAGGACTTTGGCCTTAGGACATCTCAAACTTCAAATCCTCCTTTCTTCTTTTCCTTTGGAATGATCTATCCAGATTTCGCGATCTGATGACATGTGTCCTCCTTCATATC
This sequence comes from Picea engelmannii, assembly GCA_009831015.1. Classification (NCBI taxonomy): domain Eukaryota; kingdom Viridiplantae; phylum Streptophyta; class Pinopsida; order Pinales; family Pinaceae; genus Picea; species Picea engelmannii. The sequence continues at coordinate 445,159 of ML797628.1, forward strand.
GACGGCTCCCAACTGCTTCGACTGTTCGAGCTTCAGTGATTTCAAACTCTTATCCATCGTGTTCTCCCAGAGTTTTTTCACTCAGAGTTTGAGATCAATCTCCACATTCCCTCTGGATATAATAGTCCAAATTCTCTTTAGGTCTTCAGGTTTCTTTCACCCAAGGACAATCGATCTCTACCACATTTCCATTTTGATTTGACGGTTGAGATTCACTTTGGCTCTCCGACTCTCCGGGCTTTGGGAGTTTCAACTCTCAATTGAAACTCTCGAAGTGATTTCTCTGGAGTTAATGATATTCTGACACATGTCTCCTAGTGATTATTGGTCAGGATCTACTTTGGGTCTTTGGAGATTCCTCTCTCTCCTTGACCATAAGCTCTTTCTCAGGAGTTGTAGATCTTATGCCACTTGTCCCTCTTGGCGATGAATGGTCCCAATTCACTTCAGTACTTTGGGACCTTGGCCAGTCAACCCTCTCGTGCACACAAATGTTAAAACTCATGCACTTTACCTTATATCAGATGAATAACATCCCTTTGCACTCAAATCCGATGGTTAGGATTTGTTCCTTCCCAGCACTTCTCCTCGACTTCCCTGGACTCCGATCTAACGGTCCAGGCTTCTCCCCACAATCAATCTGATAGCTTATGTCACTCCTCCTCCTAAGATTTTGACTTCTTCCAACTTGGAAGAGTTTGGTAAATGTTCAAAGGCCTCAACCTTCATTCCTCCTGCAAGTCTGGCTATCTTGGGTCCCGCCTTCGCTCTTGAAAAAGGTTATCTCTTCTGATATTTTTTATTCTCTCAGACCAATGGTACCGAGGGACTCTGTTACTCCATGGATTTCCAAAAGGGATCACGACCACCCATATCGCAACTATTCAGGGTTAGGCGGTCATTATTCGACCAATACCGAGGTGTCCACCGATCGATAGTTCACAACAATTGTGGGGTCCCAACATGCATGCTCTTTATCAGATAGCTCAACCTCCACAATCTAGAAGTACTCGCCCAACCTGGTCAAACCAGAGTTGTTGATCTTCCATCCTGATGATATCAACGAAAATGGTGAATTGCGAGTCATGAATCAGCACGTCCACTACTTTCACCTTCATGCTCTACAATGATTTCCCACCCTCGATCTTCATTCATAGATTGACGATTCATAGCGATTGCAGGGTTTGACTTGACTATTTTGCAATTTGACATCTCAGAGCTTCGAGCTACAAGGTTTCTAGACCCAAGTCACGTGGATCTTCAGATAACTCTTGGGCTATGATCCCTGCTCTTAGTCGGGTTTTTTGTTTAAGGACTTAGGCATGAGTTCAAAGTCTCCTAGAATACTAGTCTGATTGAAACACATTCCCAACTCATAGAGATTTATGCTCTAAATCAAGGCAAGCTAATTTGTAAGGTTACCGAAATGGTAGCTATTCCAAGAGGCTTGCTCCGACTCTTAGAACGGTGATGTAATTCCCTGGGGAAAGCACCTTCGAGTGATTAAACTGGAGCATGTGGAAGAAACAAGATGAAGTATAGGTTCTCAAGGGAACAAATGCATGCTCATAACTTAATCATTTAATACAGAAAAGAATGATTTATAGACATATAAATACTCGCATGCATCCATTAATTACAATTCAAAGCACAAGGCGAGAAAACACTTATCAGAACCATAGGACATGATGCGACTGTTGAAAGGGGTGCTTGTTTCCTCCCAACCATAGGCTCAGTCACTCCCAATGGATTTATCACTGGCCACCCCCAAGCTTAAGCCACGATGCTTTGAGATTCAATCTCTTACTTCCATCTCAATGGAAGTTAGGGATGAAGGTTACTCTCCTTCTCCCAATACAGAAATAGATAAGGACGAAGGTTACTCTCCTTCTCCTAGCTCAATCTCTCTTTTCTATGATTAGAACTCACTGTTGTTCTTTTAGTCCTCCCTTAGATCCAAGAGCTTCAGCTCCCGTCTCTTCATTTTTCGCAGGTCTTCCCTCTACCCACCCCACTTCCCTTATTTCCTTCATCAACAAGATTGTGTGTGGCTCGAATTCCCTGTCTATGTTCAGGTCTGTAAGTCTTACAGATGGGTGGTCTGCCCCATCCCCTCATTAACTCTTGAGGAGTTCTTCCCACCTACTAGCCCGACTAAAATTCATTCCTGGGTCAAAGGGTTGTTCTGATCTGAGCAATTAATTCCAGCATGGTACTGGTTCAGTGGAGGTTAACGCAACCATTCTTGGTCCCCTCCACCACCTTTTCATAGCATTCATGGTTTTTTCTCTTAGCACATCCCCTCTTTCAACAATCATGCCACACGTAACCATTTTCTATTAGAATAACATAATTTACATTCATTGAGCCGTTTGTACAAAGGTCCATCAAATCAAACATTCACACTTTTAAGTTTGCAATAGTTCCTTGGCCCATATAGTTGTATTTACATACTGAGAGAAACAAGGTGTTACACTAAGATGTTAGGCTATGATTATGAGATCATATAAAAGAAGGGAAAGGAGAATGTGGTGAGTGATATTTGTCAAAGAAATATGAGGAAGAAGAGTCCCTCTTTTAATTATCCTGACCAACGCCATATTTGATTGATGAGGTGCACAAGGAATGGTTGAACACCATTTATTTGTATTTGGACTACTTTCAATTGAAGCCCCTTTGAAGATAAGATGAAATTGGGGTTTCTAAAGTGCAAAATTCAGTTAATAATGTACCATCAGATTCTAAAATTGAAAAATTGGATTTAGAAAGTGTGAATTCAAAGTCCAAAAATACGATAATAGATTACAAAAATGAAAATATCAAATCCAATTTTAAAATTTTGGAATCTAATATTGGCACATTTAGAACCAGATTTTTCACTTTAGAAACCCCAATTTTGCACTTAATTTTCAATTACATTTAGCCTATACCATTCATAGCTTTTAAAATCGATTACACATCACCTACAATTACTTGTCATTCATGTCTTCATAATTATAAGTTTTTGCAATAATATATATTTTTTCATCGTCATATAGAGTACTTTCCTCAGTCACCCACAATAATTTTGTTTCTACAATCACAAATACCACTATATACATTGTCTCAAAACATTTATCCAAACTATTTAATATTGGGCTCAATTGCCTAATTGAATTTTTTATTGTTTTGTTTCTCATAAATATCATTGTAATTCTCGATAGAAAAATATTTCAACACAATAAAAGATAACATTTAATATAAAACATTCATTTATATTGGATCTCTATAATTAGAGTTGTAAATCAATGATTATAAATTTTTCATTAATTAATTTTTTTTTTTTTGAAAATACTATAAAAAACTCAAAAGTACTACTAAATTTATCAAACACAACTAAATATTAAAAAATCAAAAGATCTTATTAACCATGTAAAACTCTATCACACATAGAAAATATTAGCAAAAAGTACTGCTTACATTATTTAACATAGTTTCAAGTTTTTTACAATAGATTTCACATCATTGACACCATTTAGGTGTAGTAAGCATAGTTGCAATCAATCTAACATGTATCATCCACATCGTCACAATTAAAAACTTTTGTAATTGCATAGTTCCCTTCATCAATACAAATATGTTTTTATTTTGAATCATCATAATCATTGTGTTTCTAGCATCATAAGAACCCTTAAAGACCTTCCAAACTTTTAAAAGGTTTGAAATATACATGTGGATTATGAACACCAACATGACCCTTTGTAGGTATCATGTCACAATCATCTTGCATTAGAAAAAATTTAAATTTCTCCCTTTTCAATGTTGTTCTCTAAAATAATAGTGGAAAAAACTCATTCACATTTATATGTTGTGCAAATACCCATAAACCAACCTAAAAAATACTAAAACATTGTTCAAATAATTCTCTATCCCTTGGGGATAGCAGTTGATCCCTCTCTATGGTCACAAGCAAGCAACGGATCAGGGCCCATAGGATAGAGAGTGAGGGATCATGCCCTTCCCCTTTCCCTCTCTTTTTTTGTCTCCCCCATTTTTTCCTTCCCGACGATCTGAATGTTCCCATCCCCCATTTTATTCACAATCTTGTCGGATAGGTACTATGGCTCCACGTGACAAGTGGTTATAATAGGCTATATGGATTACCTGTATGATGATGAGGTGGAATTCGATTTAATTACATCACGTGAGTGGGATTTTCTTACGCAAGATGAGTTATTAGATCAAGGGTCTCTATCCCCATCCAATTCCTTCCCTGTTCCAGGAAACGATCCTAAGGGATTAAGGTTATCACCTGAGCATGTGAAAGACAAATCCTCTCAGGCGGAAGTTAATGAGATTAGAATTAGCTTGGTGAATGATGCAGATGGAGGGGATTTTCACAAGAAGGTGTATTCATACAATTCCTTAGTGCAAGGGAACTCCAAGTTGGGTGATTCTGGAAAACTACAAGGCAATTTGGAGAAAGAAGAAAATTATGGGGTTGACAGACATTAGGAGAAGAAACTAGTTAATTTTCCTTCAAGAAAAGAACCCTAAGTGCATCCGTGAGAAAGAAGGCCCTGTGAGAATGGTTCTAGGTGAAGACATTTTGATATGAGATTTAACATGGTTGGATGGAAAATGTTTAGTTGGAAGATTCAATGGGAAATCACCTAGAGAAGTGGCCCTTCAAAAATGGATGGACCAGACTTGGACTCCTTTTCTCAGATATTCGTTAGAGTTCCATGTTTTTTCCAGGGGATGGATTTCATTTCTATTTAATTATGAAAAGGACTATGTGGAAATCTTTAGTGGAAGCTAGTTATCGGGGTCATCGGGTCTTTTTCTAAATCCCTAGTCTATGGATTTTGACCCATTGTGAGAACCTATCACTTATCTGAATACATGTGTCATCTTTCTAGGTTTACATCTATCCTTCTAGACCAGAGAGGCATTGAAAGTCATAGAGAAAAAGATAGGTACATTTGTCGGGCTGGAGCCCAATCGGGCTTAAAAAAAGGACCATCATTGGTCTTGGATTCAGGTGGAGGTAAACATGCTAAAAGGATTGGTTGGAAGTATTGATATTGTACTAGGTGACATCACATGGCACCAGAAGGTGGATTATTGGAAATTACCCTTTCGGTGCCACAAATGTCACAAAATCGAGTGTCTGTGGGTAAATTGTGGGTGGGTGCAGCCAGAAAGACTCCCCCCACTGAAGGTTTGGAGAAGGAAATCCACTATCAGAAGAATGGAAGTAGTAGATGCTCTCTCGATTGAAGGAAAGAAGAAATATGTCTCCATAGATCCACAAAATGAAATTGGATCAAGATAGACATTGGGAGAATTCACTCATCATGAAGATCTGAAATTTATGCATAATAATTTCATTCTCCCTCTTCTTTGTCTCCTCCGATTTATTTTTCAATTGTAAAATTGGTTATGTTACCATCCTCTCTCCCTTCAACTCCTCCTCCCCCCCCTCCCCTTTCCTCTTATATCCTTGGGCCACTCTTGGAGTCTGTGGTTCCCCCTCCACAAGTTTCCTTTTTCCTTCCCTCTGAATTCCCCCCTCTCTCCCTATTTTCCCCTCTCCTCCTCCCTCCCCTAAGGGGAAAGATCCTCATCTTTCCCCGAAGCCTTCGAGGATCCATACTTCTCTCTCTCTCCTTCCCTTGTCCCCCTCCTTGATTTTTGACCATGTTTCGCTTCACCCGTCCTCAAAGGATTTGAAACCACTTATTCTCTATTCTAAGGGCTACACCCTATGGTTGAAATGACATATAAAAGATCTCAAGACCTTAAAGGGAGGCTTGTCTATTGACCCTCGTTAAGCTTCACAATCTAGAAGAAAGTCAAACCTATCAAAGGATCAAGACAACTCAACAACTGAAATCCAGAAAGGAAATCAATAAACCATCACAAGGGCCCTTAGAGCGGGGAACAACTAGTCCCCCCCCCCTCTAAAATAATCCTCCTCTCCTTCAATGCCAGAGGGGTTGGGGGCCACAAGAAAAATATTTCCCTTAAAAGGTTTCTCTCAAGCCTAATTCCATATATTATTTTGATTCAAGAGATAATGTGTATGGGAGGTACTGTTAATAACCAACTATCATCATAGCATAGAAAAACCTCAGAATAAGTACTCAACGCCTTGAAAAAGAGATAATTTCATATAATAAGCCTCTTTGAGGGGGAAACCTCCTTTTACCCCACATAAATGTTCAAGTACAAGATGATTCCAAATGACAATGTCTCCTTGGTATATATAGGAGACTAGGAGGTATAATTACAACTAATGGAATAAAGCCAACATAAGTAAAGTAAAATAACATTACTCATGTAATATGCCCCAATTAAGGGGAAATGAGCCAATTTTAGGGCTTAACATGCCCCTCCCCTTGAGGTAAGTGTTGTTCGCAACACTTGAGTAACTCTGGATGCTTTTGTATAAAAGACTCATATTCCCAAGTGGAATCTTCAGCTGGTAGTTTCCTCCATTTAATGAGATACTCTGAAATGGATCTATTCCTCAGCTAGTGAATTCTTGTGTCAATGATGGCTTCAGGATCCAATATGATTTTTCCTTCCTTGTCAAGTTCTGGAAATATAGTTTGAACTGGGATCTTGTCACCTATAACCTTATTTAAGCATGAAACATGGAAAACTGGGTGTACTCGTGAAGATGCAAGCAACTCCAATTTGTATGCCATAGTACCAATCTTTTGCAACACCTTATAAGGGCCATAGTAATTTGGTGATAATTTATTATCCTTCTTGGATTTCTTGAGTGACATCTGTTTGTATGGATGTAGTTTTAAAAACACCCAATCCCCTACTTCAAAACTTCTTTCACTACAATGTTTATCTGCTTGTTGTTTCATGCAATTTTGTGCCATGGTCAAGTTGTCCTTTAAGATTTGGAGAAATTTTTGTTGATGCTCGATGTGATCTTCTACTGCTTGAAACTTAGATTTTTGTTTTAGATAATAAGTTATGGAAGAAGGGTGGTATCCATAAAGTGCCATAAATGCTGTCATTTTTGTTGCAGTATGAAAGGAAGTGTTATACCACCATTCTGTCAAGGGTAACCATTTGAACCATTGTGTTTGTTTATCAGAGACAAAGAAATGAAGGTAGACTTCCATACATTTGTTCACTATCTCGGTTATTCCATCATATTGAGGATGATAGGATGAGCTATGAGCCAATTGAGTACCCAAACAAGAAAATAATTATGTCCAAAAATATCTAGTGAATATGGGATCTCTATCACTTACAATAATCTTTGGGTTTCCATGTAGCTTTTGAACTGTCTCCATGAATGCAGTGGCAGATGTACTAGATTTGAAGGGATGAGAGAGTGCAAAAAAGTGTGCGTACTTGGTCAGTCTATCAACAATCACCATGATGACACTCTTTCCTTTAGACTTCGGTAACGCTATGATGAAATCCATGGAAACCTCCTCCCAACACTGACTTGGGATGGATAATGGTTGTAAAATACCAGGGGTCTTAATTGTTTCCACCTTATTTTGTTGGCAAACCAAACATTCTGACACAAACCTTTGAACATCAGTTTTAAGGCCATCCCCAAAAAAATCCTTCTTGACCCTATGGTAGGTTTTCAAAAATCTTGAGTGCCCTCCTACTAGAGAGGTGTGCAATTCCAATAGTACCTTTTGTTTGAGTTGGGAGTTATTAAATAAATATAAGCGATCTTTGTACCATAGTGAATCATTTTTCCATGTAAATGTATCTAATGCACTGGAATCCTGCTACAACCTTTGAATGAGAGTCCACACTTTTTCATCATTCTTCCATTCATCCCTTGCTTATATTATCCAATCGATTTGGATGATCGAGATAGAACAGAGAAAGGCCTCAACATATTCATCCTTTCTTGAGAGTGCATCTGCCACAACATTTTGCTTCCCCTTTTTATAGACGATTTCAAAATCATAACCCAATATATTGGTTACCCATTTTTGTTGTTCTTCTCAAGATAGTCTTTGTTCCAAGAAGTATTTAAGACTATCATGATCTGTATTGACCTTGAAGTGCCTACCTATTAGGTAAGTACGTCATTTCTTCAATGCATGTAGTATTGCCATCATTTCTTTCTCATAAATGGGTTTTTGTAAGTCCTTTCCCTTGAGTGTTCGACTTTCAAAAGCCAGGGGCCTTCCGTCTTGCATTAGAACAACACCAATTCCATTTCCTGAGGCATCACATTCCACAATAAAGGTTTTTGTGAAGTCTGGAGTGGTCAAGACAGGATCTTTGCACATCACCTCTTTAAGTTGTTCAAAAGATTTAGTTGCCTCTAGAGTCCATGAAAATGCATCCTTCTTAGTTAGTGTCATTAAAGGTGTTGCTATTCTTCCATAGTGATGAACAAACTTGCGGTAGTAACCTATCAAACCCAAAAATACTCTAAGATTCTTCAATGTTTTGGGAATCGGCCAGTCCATCATGGCCTTAATCTTGTTAGGGTCTACCTTGGCACCTTCATGAGATACAATATGACCCAAATACTCTACCTCCTTCACTCCAAAGAAACATTTGGATGGCTTGGCATATAGGTGTTGCTCCTTTAGTAGTTGTAGCACCTTGTCAACATGTCGCACATGATCCTCCCAAGACTTTCTATAGATTAGTATATCATCAAAAAATACTAACACAAATTTTCAAAGGAAGGGCTTGAAAATGGAATTCATCAACCC
>ML797628.1:453916-470090 GCA_009831015.1 Picea engelmannii
GTGAAATAGATTTCTCCATGTAGTTCATCTAACAATTCATCAATGACGGGAATGGGAAACTTATCTTTAATAGTGATCTTGTTGAGCTCTCTATAATATGGACACATATGCCATGAGCCATCTTTCTTGAATACCATTACCACTGGTGCAGAGTAAGAACTTTGGCTAGGTCTAATAATGTCAGCCTCTAACATTTCTTCAACCATGCGCTCAATTTCACTCTTCTGGGCATAAGGGTATCTGTATGGCCTAATGTTGGGAGGAACACTCCCAGGAATTAGGTGAATTTCATGATCATGATTTAGAGTGGGTGGAAGACCTTTGGGAATATCTTCAAATACTTTGGAATGCTTATCAATGATCCCTTAGAGATCTTGAGGAATATATAGATGTTTGAACATCTATTGACCATAGTTGTGCAATAACACCTTTATGCCCCTTTTTCAATAATTTTTTCATTCCATTAGAGATTATCACCTTACTAGATTTCCCTGTGATACCTCTTAGCTCAATTTATTTTCCTTCCAATGAAAATTTCATGAAAAGTTCTTGAAAATTAAAATCCACTGTTCCTAATGATTGTAACCATTGGATTCCTAGTACAACATCAGCACCACCCATGGGTATAGAAATCATTGGACTATTCATTAAATATTCCCCCATAGTAAGATTGATCTTATTTCATTTTCCTAAGCAATTGATATTTCCTACATCTGCAATCATTACTTGAAACTCTGGTGCTAGATATACAAAGAAATTGAGAGATTTGGATAATTTATAGTGAATGAAATAATGAGTACTTCCAGAATCAATTAGGACTATTACCTTTTTCTTTTTGATGTATCCTTCAATCTTGAGGGTTTGAGGAGTGCTAATTCCAGCCAATGCATTACACGATATCGTGGGAGTCAACTCTTCAAACGAAATTGCTTCTACGTTTTCATCTTGAGATGGTTCTTCTTCTTCTTCTTCTTCCTCTTCACAATCTATGTAGAATAATTTCTTCTCACCACACTTATGTCCCTTACAGTACTAGTTGTCACAATTAAAGCATAAACCTTTTTCTTTTCTTTCCTCCAATTGTTGAAGTGTCAACCTTGTAGGTTGAGGTGTTTTAGAAGAATGAGCATTGTTCTCTCTATAGATGTTAGGATTGGTCCTTCTAGTAGCCATAGCCATATTTTTACTTTCAACATTTCTTTCCACCCTAAATGCATTCTCCAATGATTTGGGTTCCCAAAGGTGAACCTCATGTTGAATGTTATCCTTTAAAGTTCCTATGAATACATCAATAAAGTGCTCATCAAGAATATATGTTACCTTTATATTCAATCTTTGGAAGTTATCAATGTGCTAGGTAACTGAACCCTTTTGCTTGAGATTTATCAATTGGCTAAAGAAGGTATTGCTCCTTGTATCCTCATAGTGTGCTATCATTTCTTCCATGAAAATTGTCCAAGTGACGAGTGATTTGAGAGAATAAATCCATCGATACCTTACAAATTGATTGGGTTCTAAATATAAATAAGAAATTCGTACCTTTTGTGCATGTGGCACATTATGTAGATCAAAGAATTTCTCCATCTAAAGTATCCATGTGATTGGGTCCTTGCCATAAAAATTCCTCATATCGATCTTAGGAACGTGGTTGGTCTTCAACCCAAAGTTGGATTTTATCCATTCTTGATTCACCTTCCTTGTGTCCTCATCATGAATTTCATGGGATACATTTTCACTTTCAGGTGTCCTCTCTATTAGGAAAATTTTCAACATGATCTCCCCTTTTAAAGAACCCATCTTAGTATTTATTGCCTCAAACTTAGCTTCTGTTGAATCCATCATCTGTTCTAGTTCATCTTTTTTTACTATCTTATTTTGTAAATGATTTATGTCCCTACACATTTCTTCACCTTCATCAATAGTCCAAGTAGGGTTGTCCGGAGGCTTATTTGGTGTAGAAGTTCCCTTTTTTGGTGGCATGTTGGCCAAGTATCACTTTAAACCTTGATTTTTAGGTGGTTCTGCTAGACAATATTCCTTTTATTGTATCTCCAAAATTTCGGCTCTTCTGAGTATGAAATTTTATTTTTTGTAGGTCTTTGATATTTCTTCTCTTCAATTCCACAGGTTTGATAAAAATTGGATGTGCCAAGTGGAATTTACGGTAACTTCCCCACAACTTGTTGACTGTTTGCCTTTCCAGGAGATATCACTTGTATAGCATGCTTTGCACAAAATAATTGATATTAAATTCTGAAACTCGTACCATAAATACTATGGGTTGTCCACTATCCAATGAAACTAGTCTCACTCAATTTGGATACTCTAGGAAGAAGTTATGATTGTTTTACCTGGAACACCTGTTTTATACTAGTCAGATACCCTATCTTCCACAGGGTGTATATACAAATTTAAGATGACAAAAAAGCTGAAATAGTTACCACATATACCTTACTAATTTCTTTAAATAGCCTCCAGAGTTCAGGGTTTGAAACGTTACAAAAAAATGTTTATAGAAAAAATTCTGCAATGACTCAATTCAGGATGATTCCAGAACCCTATCTTACAAAGGTTGTATCTACAAAAATATAACGCCTCAGGAGATGAACTTTTAACCCAACATACCTTGATCCGTATACTAAATATCCTCCAAGTCGTTCCATCTGAATTTTTGTAGAAAAAACGTTATAGTAAAAATTCCACGGTGTCTCAGATGTAGCAGAGAAACCCCAAGACCTTGAGCTCTGATACCATATGTTAAGAACCAAATATAATATATCATAGAAAACCCTCCGAATAAGTAATAAACTCCTTGAAAAAGAGATAATTTCATATAATAATCCTCTTCGAGGGGGAAACCTCCTTTTACCCCACATAAATGTTCAAGTACAAGATGATTCCAAATGACAATGTCTCCTTGGTATATATAGGAGACTAGGAGGTACAATTACAACTAATGGAATAAAGCCGACATAAAAAAATACCATTACTAATGTAATATGCCCCAATTAAGGGGTAATGAGCCAATATTAGGGCTTAACAGATACCTCCATTAAAAATGTAAGTCCGTGGTTGAAAAACTAGTCTTTCAGTACCATAAATGCTTATGGGATATTAGGGGGTTTCTGATAGGTTGAAGTCATGAATTCAAGGTGTTTTCCTCCTCTTCGATTCACTCCTCAATTTTGGTCAAGATCAAACATTAGAATTATGATTTATTTTTTTCGTTGATTGACAATGATGGTCCATACGCTGACATGATCACATTATAGGAAGATTTAAAATCTGTATGTGTTTTTAGTGATCCTCTCTCTGTGATAGGAGGATACCTAAACTTAAATATTTCCCTTAGAGAAGTGTGGGGGACAAACCCTAGAGAAGACCAAAAAAGAGGCTTCTTCCTCTCTTTCATTGATTTTGCAAGTTTGGTAGACTTAGAATCAATAAATCTCATTCCTACTTGGCGTAACTATGGATCGAGGAACGATGAAGTAGCCAAAAGGGTGGATAGATTTTTAGTCTTGGAGAAGTACCTGGAAAAAGGATTTCAAATTCAAATCAAGAGTGGAAGAGGGGGGAAGCTGGCACAACCTTCCTCCCCCCCTTTTCTCTCCTCGGGGGCTACATGAACTCCCAGTCTAGGATCATTCAGTCTTCTGAGTTGGATCGACTCTTTGGTTCCATGTTGGAACCTAACACAATTTCTCACATGTCCCTTTTTCTCCAAAGTGTGGGTTCTATCAAACCCCATGACTCCCTTCTTGTCTTCTTTGAAGAAAGTTGACAACGACACCAGTTCTCTATGCTAGGCCCCTTTGATCATATGACCTCGGGCTATGTCTCGGGGATAAACCATAAAAGGCGCTTCAACCTTTCCACAATAGCCAAATCCTATGTCCCCGAAATATGAATTGATGAACACAAATGATGTGAGGATCAATGGTCCTTGTTACTCCTTTAGATCAATGATTGTGATCTATTCAGACTACAACCTTCAGGAGTCTTCCACTTTTTCTCCTCTGATTTATTCTGGAGCACCACTTCTCTGAATTGGGTGGATCTCCTCCACATGTCCCTTCCAGATCCAATGGTCTGGATTCACTCTGCCCTTCGTGACTTCACGAAGCTTTCTCTTTTCCCTTGGAAAATATTCCAGAGATCTAACTCCCAGATCTCATGATCTTTCGCCACCTGTCCTTCCCTGACGATGGGTGACTTTGCTTTCCTTCTAGACTTTGGCAAGTTCTTACTCCTTGTGCACACTTAGAAATTTTCTCATTGTCTGAGACTTGGACTTCTTTGGGCCTTTTTCTTCACTTGTTGCAGGAATCCTGTGCGTGACTACGCTAACCCTTCTGAGCTTCTACTCGGCTCAAACCAAAGAAGTTTCTAATTTCTCTTATGTCCTTCTAAGGATATTATAGTTCCCTATTGGAAACTTGATTCTCTTTCCCCTGATCTTGTGAGATGAAATCAATTTTTCTTTGGTGCACTCCTTGTGCTCGATCAATCCTTCAGACGACTTCTCTAAACACTTATCCAAGTGTTGGCCTGGTGCACTCATTGCACAGGTCTTCCTTCAGTCTTCCTGAATTATTTTAGGTTTCCCAAGGAAACTCCTTTTTTCCTTCTCAATGCACACTTGTAGATATTCTCTCCCTCAGAGTCTTCAACAACTATAGGAATTTCTCAAGTCTGAAATACTCTAGAATGTATTGGTTCTGTGCGTTCTCGCACCTACTCAATTCCCTCCTAGCAGAACTCCACAGAATCTTCAGTAATTTTTTTCTATGATTCCTCCTGCACAGAATTTCCCCCCAAGCTATTCAACAACCTTGAAGTTCTCCCTTGAGTCTTTGAATTATTTTGTTTTTCCCTCCTAGCACATTCTCCTATGAATCGAAAGATTTCATACACACACTCCTTGCATCAGCTCACAGAGTTCAACCCTATGTCGCGCACTCCTTGCACTTAGCCTAAAGAACCATAACTAATTCAACAAACCCACAGATAGATGATTTTATCTCTATCCCTGTTGATGAATCCTAACATATTCATCTACAACATAAACAAATATAACTGACATTCATAAGGAAAACATCCATTACACAAGAAATTACCAATAGTGGAATATGTTCTTTTCTATTAATGACATAATGTTAATTACAATGTATGAGTCCGAACTGCAACGAAGTATTGGTTCTCAACAACCTCTCCTTTTGGCTTACAATGGTTTTCAGTTGATTTACAACAGCCTCTAATAGGAATATAATACAAAAATTTATACAAGAGGGTCTCGACAAGATTCCCTCCAAGCTATACTAGTGGTGTCTAATCACCATTTAAACACCTGACTAATGAGGCAAATTACAATGAGTGGAAATCTAATCCGAATCAGATACATATTCCTCCTACCATCAACCACTTAAGGTGACCTCACCTACAACTTGTGTGGAAGCACAACTTGGATCTTCCAACCCGATGACATTAATTTCCTTAATTACAATTTAAATTTCGAAGGAAAAATGAGAGGGAGACACTTCTCCCTTCCTTGAATGCATACCAATGTGTTAAACAACTGGCATGTGTTGAGGTGGAGCAATTCTCCTGCATCATACTCCACTACTATGAAAATTCATGAGATCTTGCTCATGAGATTCCCATCTCTGTTGAAATCCTCCTGGATCCCAAAATTTCTCCTGGGGCTATCCTCCCACTCCTCTGCTTTGTTTCTTCTACTTCTTCTATTGCATATTCCCTGCAACTCATGCTGATTCTCCTCTGTCCAAATTCTCCTTGCTGACAACTTCTTCTATTGACTTCAACATCATCTCCCTTATCTCCGGTATCACTTTTTCCAGCTGGTCTTTTGGATGGATTTTCTCATGCAGTCTACTCGACTGCAACTCCTTTTATCGATCGATGAGAAGAACAAACTGCTCCCCGATGCTACCTTCATATCATGTAACATTGACTAGCCACTCTACTGCATACTCTAATTCAGCATGTTTCTTACTGAACTACTGCTCAACTATCTCTTCTGAAAGACTAACTCTTGTCAGTTCTTCAGTTGGTTCCATTCCATCTCTCTCTAGTTTTTCCTTAGACTGACACATCTCTTCGAGCATGGCTATCTCCTGGAATCCACCTTCTAATTCCAGGCTGTCTAAAAAATCCTCTAAAATCTTCAACTCCATCTCCCATTGAGTGAGAAATTCAACCAATCGCTCCTCTTCTGCTGGTGTAGACATTAATATATTCTCCTTCTCCTCCACGACAGTCTCAACTTGTTGTCCTTTTGTTTCTACCTCTGCAACAAACATGCTAGCCTCTCCTCGACTGCTTAGCAGGAATATCTCAATTCCTCCAATGACCAGAACCAAGTATGATTTTAAGGATGAAAAATTATTTTAAAATGTAGAAACCTTAGTGAATCTTACTAATCCTTCATATGCCAAATATAAAATGTTTGGAAATATTTTTTTAAAGATATTCAAATGTCTAAGGATTTTATATAGTTTGTACAAAATTTTGGCGATTTTTAAGGTAAAATAATTTTATTCTAATGACTTTGGGCGAATCATTTTAAGAATAGAGAATCGTTTTTTGGGAAAAACCATGGAAAAATAGCCCATAAAATCATGGTCCAAAACACCCCTATGATCCTCTTCCTCAACGGTGGAATTATTTAACTTCTCATCGTCTTCATTCATGTGGCTTGCAGTTCCACATGAATATTCATTTGGTTGAGGCCTTTCTTCCGCCTTCTCCCCATATGTCAATGCCCCTTGCTGACATGAACTCTCAACTGAGCTCATTTCTTCTCCCTTGACCACCTGGAAAATTGGGATGTCTCCTCTGCCCTCCTGGTAGTTTATGAGATCAATTGATCCCTTCTCATTTCCCATCTGGAAATCTACGAGACCTCCACCAGATCTCTCTCCCTCGTCACTGATATTTTCAGCATGTCTCAACCACCTTTTTAACACATGTTGCTTCCTTCTGGAAAACAACTTCTGAACAGACCACCTAGCTTTCCTTTTCAAAGGCCACTCGTATCTCCAATGCACCTTTTCCTCCTGCTGCATCTTCAATTCTAGCTTCTCCATCTCTGCTCAGATTTCACTGAACTCCTTGTCCATTTCTGATTTAATTTTCTACAGGCAACCTTCTCTTCAACCACACTTATGGTCTTCAAAAAACATATTTCTCACCTGCAGCCCACCTGGCGGTTTACTATCTACTGCACACCTTGCAACAATCTCTACAGAGCATCGCACTCTGTCTCCTTGCCTAAAAAAATCAATTATGTGGCTATGATACCACTCTGGCGCAGCCTTCCTTCCCCCCTTTTCTCTCCTTAGGGGTTGCACGACCTTCCGGTCTAGGATCGTTCAGTCTTCTGAGTTAGATCGACTATTTGGTTCCCTACTAGAACCTAATACAATTTCTCATAGGTCCCTCTTTCTCCAAAGTCCAGGTTCTATCAATCCTCGCAGATCCCTTCGTAGATTCTTTGAATAAAGTTGACAGCGACACTACTTATTTGTGCTAGGCCCCTTTGATCATATGACCTCAGGCTATGTACTAGGGCTAAACCATAAAAGGCGCTTTGGCTTTGGGGCTTCGACCTTTCCGCAATAGCTAACTCCTATGTCCCCGAAATCAGAATCGAAAAACACAATGATGATAGGATCAACGGTCCTCATTACTCCTTTAGATCAATGATTGTGATATATTCAGACTTTAGCCATCGAGAGTCTTCCACTTGTTCTTCACCGATTTATTCTGGAGCACCACTTCTTTGAATTGGGTGGATCTCCTCCACGTGTCCCTTCCATATCCAATGGTATGGATTCACTCCGCCCTTCATGACTTCGTGAATATTTCTCTTTTCCCTTGGCAAATATTCTAGAGCTCTAACTCTTGGATCTCCTAATATTTCGCCACTTATCCTTCCCCGACGATGGGAGACTTTGCTTGCCTTCGGGACTTCAGAAAGTCCTTACTCCTTGTGCACACTTAGCACTTTTCTCATTGTCTGAGACTTGGAATTCTCTCGGCCTTTTTCTGCACTCCTTGGAGGAATCCTTCATGTGGCTTTACTATCCCTTGTGAGTTTTTTCTCGGCTCAAACCAAAGAAGGTTCTCATTTCTCCTGCGTCCTTCTAAGGATCTTCTAGTGCCCTCCTAGCAACTTTATGCTCTTTCCCCTGAGATTGTGATATGAACTCAATTTGTCTTTGGCACACTCCTTGTGCTCAATCAAACCTTCATATGAATTCTCTCAACACTTATCCAAGTGCTGGCCTAGAGCACTCCTTGTGCAGGTCTTCCTTCAGTATTCCTGAATTATTTCAGGTTTCCCAAGGAAAATCCTGTTCCCCTTCTCAATGCACACTTTCAAATATTTTCTCCCCAAGAGTGTTCAACAAATCTAGGAATTTCTCAAGTCCTCAATACTCCATAATGTATTGGTTTTGTGAATGCTCACACCTACTCAATGCCCTCCTAGAAGAACTCCACATAATATTCAGTAATTATATTCTACGCTTCCTCCTAGGTAGACTTTCCCCCCAAGGTATTCAACAAACTTGAAGTTATCCCTTGAATCTGTGAATTATTCTGGTGTTCCCTCCTGGCACATTCTCCTTTGAATCGATTTAGTTCAGAAACACACTCCTTGCATTGACTCATAGAGTTCAACCCTCTGTCGTGCACTCCTTGCACTTAGCCTAAAGAACCAGAACTAATTTAACAAACCTACATATAGAGGATTATGTCTCTATCCCTACAGATGAATCCTAACATACACATATATAGCATAAACAAACATAACTGACATTCATAAGGGAAACATCCATTACACAAGAAATTACCAACAATGGAATATGTTCTTTTCTATTAATGACAAGATGCAAATTACAATGTATGAGTCCAGACTGCAACTGAGTCTCGGCTCTCAACAACCTCTCCTTTTGGATTACAATGGTTTTTAATTGATTTCCAGCAGCCTCTACTGGGCATATAATATAAACATTTATACAAGAGGGGCTCGACAAGCTTCCCTTCAAGCTATACTAGTGGTGCCTAATCACCATTTAAATGCCTGAATAATGAGGAAGATTACAATAAGTGGAAATCTGATCTAAATCATATACAGATCCATCCTACTTTCAACCACTTAAGGCAACCTCATCTACAACTTGTGCGAAAGCACAACTTGGCTCTTCCAACCCGACGACATTAATTTCCTTAATTACAATTTAAAATTCAAAGACAAAATGAGAGGATGGCACATCTCCCTTCCTTGAATGCATACCAATGTACTAAACAATTGGCACGTGCTGATGTGGATCGATGCTCTTGCATTAGAAGCTCAGATCACCACCCTATCTCTTTGTGGCTGAAATCAAATAATGATTCCCCTCCTGCTCCCCTCAATATAAACCAGGTATGGTTGGAAGACGAAGATTTTAATAAAATAATTATCTCAAGTTGGGAAAGGTTGAGCTCACCTAAGCTAGAACCTTTAATGGTCCAATTTGAATCCATTCTGAAAAAAATAAAAATGGCCATTAAAAAATGGATCTCGATGTGGAAATCAAGAAGGAAAAAAGAAGTCTTGGAGATTGAAAGAAACCTCTCAAGTATACTCTCTAATGAGTATGGAGATCCCCTTATCTTGGCTCAACTGGAGGAGATCAAAATTCTAGAGAAGAGGAGAAATGAATGGTTGAAAAAATATGAACAACAATGGTGACAGAAAGGTTGAGCTCTTTGGTTGGAAGTCGAAGATAATAATACAAAAACATTTCATCACTTTTCCAACCATAGGAGGAACCTCAACAAATATGGGAAATTGAAAATGAGGAAGGGGTTAAGGTCAAATCCTTTCAAGAAAAATCTGAGGTAGGTTCTTTTTACTTTGAAAATATTTTTAAGGTTTTGGTGGGCTATACAATCTAGGATATTTTGGAGGTACTGACTAAGTTTCAACCTATATTCATAAAGGAAATGAATATATCCTTAGAATAATAAGTTTCAGAAGAGGAGTTGTGTTTTTCCCTCTCCTCAATGGAGAAGGGAAAACACCAAGGACCGGATGGGTTTATCGTGGAATTCTTCAAGTCTTTCTATGACCTGTTGAAATATGACCTCCTCATAATGGTTAGGGAATCATAGAGAGAAGGAAATATTTATGGGCATCTGAACTCAAGATTTCTTTGTCTCATCCCTAAAAAGAAAAATGCAGAAAATTTTGAGGACTTTTGTCCCATCTCCTATTTTAATGTAGTGTATAATTTGATCTAGAAAATCATTTCTAGAAGATTAAGACCTAATATGTTAAGTAAAGTTATTGGATAAGAAAAATTTGGTTTCTTGCGGGATAGGTAGATTCATGATCCAATGGAAATCTCCCAAGAGGTCCTCCATTCGGTCAAAAAGAAAAACCTCAAAGCAATCGTTTTAAAATTGGATCTATTGAAATATTATGACAGAGTAAACTGGACCTTCTCAAGATAGGTTCTCATTCAAATGGGTTTGAATCCTCCCTCAGTGAATTGGATTTTAGGATGTCTCCAGAGCACGTCCTTTGCGGTCCTAATTAACGAATCTCATTCATAATTTTTGAAATCTTCAAGAGAACTGTGATAGGGCTTCTCCATGTTCCTTTTCCTTTCCTAATTATAGTTCAAGCATTAAGAAGAATGTTGAAGGAAGTCGTTTCCTATGGTTTTTTTAGATGAATCAAGGTTTCAAAGTCATAGACAAGTACACACCTATTGTTTGTATATGATGTTCTCTATAGTAGGTATGGATCAAGTAATGTTTCCACTCTCAAAATAATTCTTGATTCTTATTGCATGGATATGGGATGGTGATCAATATAGAGAAGTCTTTCATTTTTAATAACAACTTATGTGAAGCCGAAGATACTTCCCTTCTTAATATCCTCCTATTTCAAAATAAAAACTTGGATGAAGGGGTAAAATAATTAGGCTTCTTTCTCAAACATGATCGATACAGGAACACAAAATGGGATTGGCTTATACGAAAAATAGAATCCATGATTTCTATTTGGGTTTTTAGGACGTTATTTAGAGGAGGTCCACTTGTTCTCCTTAAATCGGTATTGGAAAGTTTCCAGTATACTGGAATTCCATAACAATTTTTCATAAAGGGTTCCTAGAGAAAATCATAAGGTTGAGCTATAGATTTCTTTGGGAAGGAAATAATCCTTCTGGGGGAATCCATTTATTTAAATGGCCCACAAACATTTTTCCAAAGGAGCTCAGGGGTTGGGGGGACTTAAGGGTATTCATCCCTTCGCCCAGGCGCTAGAAGATAAGAACCTATGGCATATAAAACAAGGGAACTCTCTCTAGTTCAAGGTCATGAAATCTAAATACTTTTCTAACCTATTCATTAAAGAATTCTTCTGGACCTTGGTAAATTCTTATAAGGGATCTATTGTATGGAAGGATCTACTGGAAGCTTTTCCTCTAGTTGGAAAATGAATAGTATGGAAAATATGCAATGGATAGAGCATGATGGTTGGGGAGGACCTTTGTACGGGAGATGGGAACAATTACGGGTTTCCAAACCCACTCATCCCATTCCTAAGAAACCAAAACATCATCCTTCTTCATGATGTTCATTCGGAAGACCCTCAACCTCGTGGGCATGTCGGGTGGACATATGTCATAGCTCTCATATGTCCTTTAGACTTGCATGAGGAATGGGATTCTTTCATCTCACAGTTGTGTGAAAACCACATAATCCTGGATGAAGAGTCTGATGACTCTCTATGTTGGTCTCTCAACTAGAAGGATGGCTCCTTTACAGCAAAACTAGGCTATAAATCCTAGCAGAAATAAATACTAAGGGTCCAACATGAATGGTGGTGGAAATCACTTTGGAAATGTAAATCCCCTCTAAGATGAAAAATAAATATTTGTCTAGCCCTGAATAACAAACTATTGACCTAGGACAACAGGTTACAAAAGGGTTAGTGCAACCCAAACAGATGTGTTTTATGCAAGTCTAATGAAGAATCTGTCTCTCATCTCTTTATTTATTGTCCTTATGCAGGTTAGATCACAAAGACTATTAAGGACATGATGAATGCAATAGATGAATGGAATAAGGACAATATTGAAGAATGTTTCAAGTCATGGGTCCTAAACAGATCCATTCATCTCTATGCAGGCATGCCAAGTTTGATGATCTCTAACGTTTGGTGGGCACACAATTCAACTATTTTTAAAGACAATTGGGTGTCTCCTGATGTTATTGTGGCCATAACTCTCATCCAAGAAGCAGAATTCAAAGTAGATCCAAAAGGTCAAAAGCTACACATTCCAATCCTACCTTCTCTCTAATATGGAATTCCTTAGGGTTACTTTGACAAAGCTAGTCAGGGTCATCCACCTTCATGTGGAGTCAGAGTTGTCTTATTTATAAATAAGAATCACTATATTTATATCATATATGATCTAGGGAGTGGATCAAACAACAAAATTGATCTTGTCACTCTCTAAACCCTTCTCAAGAAAAAAGAAAAAAAAGGACATCAGGAAGCTCTAGGTATTGGGTGACTCCAAATTTGTCATTGACTGGACTCAAGGAAAAATCAAAATTCAAAAAACTAATTTGCCCATTGTTATGAGAGAGATTTGTCTTACCTTCCAGTCCTTTGAATGGTTGTGTTTTCACCATATCCTGAGAGGACTCAATGTAAAGGCAGGCAAGATTTCTAAAGAAGAATTGTTATTGCAAAGAGGTGTTTTTGGGTACTATGAGTACTTTGATGGAATTGAAACTGAAGATATGGAATTTTTTATGTAATTGAGTGTTGGTTATGAACATGCAGAAGAAGTCAATACTATTTTATTTATTTTTTTGAAAAAGTTGTGTAAGATAGTTTAAGACAGTAATGCTTTTGGAAAGGTTTATGAAACACAACACTTACACTGGGAGAAGGTATAGGTAGTAATATTGCATAGTTTGTTTTGAGCAATTGTAACATGTATATTCTATGAATATAAAATATCTTTTTCTTTGGAAAAAAAAATCTCTATCCTTTGGGAGTGTAAAATAAATCTTTGTACTTGTATGAATGTCAAGATTTCTTAGTAATGACTTATTTTGTAACAATATTTTATGAATTGCATGTAAAAAGGATTTGTTTGTGTCAAATATAGTCAATGATTTATTTCATAAATCTTCTATATCTACAAGAAAATAATTGCAACATGGTGATTAATATTGATATGTGTACAATGAAAAATTATTAAGTAAATTTAATACAAATATGGTACGCAAATTTTTTTTCTGAGTAAGAAAAACAAATGTATTCATAAAGGAGAATACACATACTCCTGTCCAAAACAAGGTTTCTCCATACTTAAAATTTCTAGATGTAACCATTCCTTTCATCCCTACTAGTCTATTGATTCTTTCCTTTAAACCTTCCAGTTCCTTAACATCCATCTCTAACACAAATTACACCCACATGAAACATGTACAAACAATAGCATGTTATGTTGAAAGTATGAAAGATGAAAAATGACAAAAAAGAGCCAAGCTACAACAAAAATGACCTTTCCTCACAACGACAACCTGCAAAGAACTCCTGATAAATAAATGCCCCTTCATCCAATAGAAGATCTTCTTTAGATGGATCGTCTTCTACAAAATTTGATTCTCTATATACATGGGTGCATGAGAACCATTCAAAACCAACAATATGTTCCCAGATCTATCACATAATAGGATGAAGATGCACCACCTAGAGTTTTACCTTTTCGTTTACCCAGTCCACTAATTATGGTACGTAATTTGCAAACAAAACATTATCATTTACACATTATTCATATGTTTTCCATAAGTTACTAATTTCTATAACAAATACAATTATCATCATCATTATTCTATAAAAAATATTGAAATAAAGTTATGTCGATATACTAAATATTGAAATACTAGATATATTATTCAAAAATAACAAAAATTATAAAAATAATATTAAAATTATAATTGTTACTCATTATCAAGGAAAGTTGTTTCAAATAAATTTAACCGCTATCTCATATTT
The DNA here is from genome assembly GCA_009831015.1 of Picea engelmannii. Classification (NCBI taxonomy): domain Eukaryota; kingdom Viridiplantae; phylum Streptophyta; class Pinopsida; order Pinales; family Pinaceae; genus Picea; species Picea engelmannii. The sequence continues at coordinate 468,018 of ML797628.1, forward strand.
GGATGAGGCCCCAAATGATTTAGAAAAGAACACAATTTTCCTTTAATATTTCTATTTATTTCATATGACCATCAAATGTCCAACATGATGGAAATTTGAAGCAATTGTCGGTGTTATTGCCTTCTGAATGGTATTGACATTTATCTATAGAAAATATGTTTTATTTTTTATATCTATGTCCATATTGGATAACATCATCTGTTTTTTTCTTATAAATGTGTAGTACTCCTACTGGGCCTCTGAATTGACACTTTTGATCACTTTTTGTTATGCCTCTTACCTTTAAAACCATCATTTTGAACTGAATTATAATGTCTTGTATCACTTTATGCTCATCATCTACAAGATATACATACCAAAGGGGAATCTAAGGTATATTTGTCAAATATTACATTTATTTGACTTTTTGGTACACTTAAGTGCGAATTTTCGTATTACTAATCAAGTTCTATAGTTAAATCATGTAATAGTCAAAATCATGTAGGGGATCTACAAATCATCAAGAGGACGTGAAATATCCAACAATAGATTTGATGATTGAGATGATCGCGCTAGACTTAAAGATAAACCACCACATGAAACATTATCTAGATGTTCTGAGGATGGTTAGGTGTTCATCAAATTGGTTTGACAACACACATGGTGAGTGGGAGATCATAGTTAGTATTCAAAGTCAGTGTGACACCACACCTGAATTTTGTGGCATTCCAAGCATAAAATTGGGTAGAGATCACAATAAGGGGTTTCTTGTTGTCTTTCCTAAATCCCTAAATTCCTAAATATGAGATTCAGGGGGTGCAATCCAAGCAAATAATTTCTTGATTTCCTCTATTTATTGTATATTTTAAACTAAAATTTGAAGTGCCACCAAATATAATGCACTTGTAATAGTAAAATTCTATACAAGAAATGGTTTATGGTATTAGAACATCATCGAATTATCCTATGGGAATGAGTGAATTGCTATAAAATGTTTTGATAGATATTTAATAAGAAATGGTGTTCCCTTCCATTCATGTATCAAAGGAATTTTGATTTAATGTTGAGATTTTAATATGGTGAATTCTCAGTATCGTTTCCATATCCAGGAGTCCCCCCTGCATGTTGGTAACTGTTGATTTCTTACTTAGATCAATTTTTCATTTGTTAACTAGTTCAAGTTGTGATTTCTTTCATTATCTATTGTGTGATATTTCAATTTCATAATATGTTTAATGAATGAATTGTTGCGGGAATTACAGGGGTATCTATGGATGAATTAGTGTTGAATATATCACTTGGTTAAACAATCACAAAAATATTTGATTTGATATTGAATAAATAACTGTGATATGCTGAGATAAACTAATGATCCAATAGACATTAGTTGCAGGTCACTAGAAATATCCATGTAGTATTTTTTAAGTATGTTTTGAGTTAATTTTCAGATAGTTAGAGGTTATTCATAAGTAATGTTTTCATTTTGAAAATTGAAGGAAGCTAAAACCTACACATACAGTGTAACCACTTCATCATTTTACGATCTTGTATTTATAATTTAATGCTCATAATTTAAGTAATTGAATTGATTGACATTTTTGGTGCAATTGTGAGGGAAGTGTTAAAAGGAAATTTTAGTATTTATTTTTAGTATCATTTTAGATGCATATAGGAATGAATGCACATGAAGGGAGATGGTAAGACATAAATACGACTTTACTATAAATTTTAATGGTATAATATCCTAACGTGTTTACTATAAGCAGATATGTAGTGAGTCTCTCTTCACCAATTTAAATAATGATAAGTAGAATTCATGTATAGACATAAAACTCATAGAGGCATATTTACACCAACCACCAGTTCACCCACCACTCCATCATATCCAACATGTGGTGTTGTAAGAGCCACCCCATTAAATATTCCATCTATAGGTAGAATTGTAAGAAGAGGAAGGTGCATTTGTAAGGCCAAAAGGCATGACCAAAAATTCATAATGGCCTTCATGAGTTCAGAATGTTGTTTTTGGGATATCTTCTTCCTTCATTCTGATCTGATGATACCCTGAACGGAGATCCAATTTTGTGAAATAGA
>ML797628.1:475109-485808 GCA_009831015.1 Picea engelmannii
TACTCTAGATGCAACGAGCTTTGTGTCATGAACCACAAAGGAAAAAAAAAAAAGACCATGTACTCATTATTATGGGAGGTGAATTGAGAAGTATGAATGTTATTTGGTTATTTGGAGGGGGTTCCCCTATTCATTAAGGAGTTGTTGTGTAACTTACATATATTGAATTTGTGCTCCACACTTACATTCTATACATGGTGTGCAATTCAGTTAATTTATGATGTTATGAGCATTTGGATCATTACATTTGGTATCAGAGCACCGATCCTAGGGTTTTTCTCCCTCAATAAAACCATTTTGTAATTTTCACTATAACATTTTCTCAGAGTAAATACATAAGGAAAAAACTATAGGATATTGAGAATACTTATCAAAGTATCAGTGGTAAAAGTTACATCTTCTAGGTCGTCATACTTTCAGATATACACCTTGTAGAAGATAGGGTATTTGACTAGTCGTATTAACTAGTCTCAAATATGTGTTCCATGTAAAATAGTCATATATTATTCCATGAGGATCAAAACTACATGAGACTAGTTGCATTGGCTAGTGTACATTCGATAGTAGTTTGGGTACAATTTTCTGAATTTTATATCAATTATCGTGCACGGGGCATAATGTACAAGTTTTCTCTCCTGGAAAGGACAAAAATAAGCAAGGTGTAAGGAAGTTACCATAACTTCCACTTGGCACATAAAATTTTGGTCATAACTGTGGAATTGAAAAGAAGACATTTCATAGTACTACAGGTCACAATTTCAGACTCAAAATGGCTGAAATTGTAGAGATATATCAGAAGGAAGGTCAGCTAGGAGGACAGACTCCAAATCATGGTTTCAAAGGTATGTTCACTTAAAACTATCATGAATTTTGATTGGGATGTCTGATTGAGGTGATTCAAAATCTGTTGGAAAGATAAATCATACAATATGATATTGGAATAAGGATTATAAATATTTTATACATTTATCCTTAAAATATTGAGGTTGGAAGTTAAGGATTGGGGTTAGACCTCAATTAAGAATCAATGACAATACCTAACTTTAGTGGAGATGAAGATAAAGATGAAATTAATCCCATGGAATGGTTGATGATGGTAAAGGAAGATCGTATGAAGACTGGTATAATTCCTTGTGGGGCATCTTTTTTCTTTTTTAGGTGGAGCTCATAAGTGGTGGAGAATCCTTGATGAAGATACTAGACTCCACTCCACATGGGAAGAATTTGGAAAACGTTTCTCAGATAAATGGATTAGGGATACAAAAATGGAGGAATTGTACAAAATTCAAGATGAATTAAAAGAAGCAAAGTAAGAGATTAAGAAGAAGGGTCAGGAGATATCTAAGATACAGTCCCTTAATGAATCACTCATTAAAGAGGTTAAGAACTTAAAGAAAGAAATTTGTAGTAAATCGAAGTGGGAAAATGATGAGTCAAGGGAAGATTAGAAAAAGAAATATGAAGAGATATGTAGATTACGAAACCATAATAAAAAATTATTGGACGAGGTTAAAATATTGAAAGAAGAAAAGAAGAATTATCAAAATCAAGAAGAAATGAGGATATTGGATGAACAATCTACCAAAAGACTTGAAAAGGAAATCAACATGAAGGTTAAGGAATCCCTAAATACTGATGAGGTAAAATTAGAAATGCAATCCAAAATTGAAGAAGGGAGTTAGAATTTTATAGATGGGGTGACATTGTAGCTTCAAAAAGAGTGTAGCATCCCTCTCTATTGAGCCTACTTTTATTGACATATTCTTTGAGAATAATTGTGTGCAAGTGATCTGGTTATGGTATATTATGATTTTGTTTCGATAATGGGTTATATATGATGATGATGATGATGATGATGTGTTGTGACTTATTGTTATTTTGATGTATATATATTGGTAGATGTTATTGACGATATTTCCTAAGTGTGCAGGACACATGACAGGATATGGATGCCAATGACATCAATGGAATTGCTTGGACTCTGAATTGAGCCAGGGAGTGGATTGTATTTGTTTGAGTATTTCATTTTACGCACATGTGATATAGGATTGATTCAATATGATTTATTTATATGGATTATTTTTTGTCAGTGGATGCAGGCTTGACGATGCTTGTTAATCCGACTCACATAAGGAGTAAAGGGGTCATGCACAAAAACCATGCATTGAGGGAGATGTGTGGCAACGTCCCTATCACAACCTACTAGCACTCCTGTCATGGCCTAAACAGTAGGTTAATGATTACCTAGTTTGATAGGTTCACGATGTCATGAGGGAGGACTAAGACAATATCTCACGAAGATTTCTAAGGGGTGCACAATAAGGTAGAATCCTTACTCCTTAAAATCCCTTAGTGTCTCACAAGGTCGGCTGAATGGAGTGTTGACTCCAAGGGTCAGACAAACTTCCAAAACTAGTCTAAGGTAAGTGACACCCTTGGAGCACAAAAATGTGTCTTGAAGGGAACGTCGTGTAATTAAAACTTGGGTCAATAAATCTAGGTGGCCTAGTAAACATTGAAATGATTGGACCTTGTTAGAATAAAATAATTATTTAAACAATAAATTATTAATTATAAAGCCTAACAAAAGTCTAAGCCTAAGTCTAAATTTAAATAAAGGACTAAATGAATTATGACATAAGTTAAAAGATTTGAGAATATAATCAAACTCTAGGAAAAAGGGGATTAAAATTTAAAAGGTTGGATAAAATGCACATGTGTGCATGAAATTAATAAAATGGATTTTTAAAAATAGAAGAAATAATAATATGAGAGAATAGAAGTACACATGGAATAGAATATTGAGTCAACCTACCACTAGTCTAACTAGAAGAAGACTCATAATCCAACTCTAACTAAGATCTAGTTAGGAGACACTCATTAAATGAGAATTAAGGAACAAAGGGACAACTAAGAGTGAAAATAAGAACACATTGGGGAATGTGAGGGAAATTGGCTTTTAAAATAAAATAAAATGGTAATTACTTGTGCAACTTGGGGAAAGTGTGACAAGTATGTGGGTGAATAATCATAATTAATTAAATAAAAAAGTTAATTATTTTTGCATGAGGACATGTGTCAAGGGGGGGGATTTTATAAAATAAATGGTTTAGAAGGAAAATGGATCTCACTTATTCGTGGTAATGTTATGCTTTCAAAATTTTGTGGATTGTGTTTTACTTGTGAGATTTGGGATACCAAGCTTGTAGAAAGAGTATAATATTTTCCTTGCGAGCTATTGTTTGTTGGTTTCTTGTGTTTGGCCCCTTTGTAGCTCGGGGGGATAAGGGGGAAGAAGAGTACTCCTAGCATTGGCTGGGAGGTACCGATGAAGTCTCTATGATTAGAAAGTGGGAGCAAAGAAGGAGCGCAAGTTACTGAAGGACATCTTCAATTCCATCTTCATGGGTCCCTGTATTTTTATGTCTGAAAATTTTGATTGTAACAAGAGTAAATGTGTATATTAGAAATTTAAATTTGTTTTTGATATGTGTTGAAAATCTGGATCTAAATTTGTCTTGATCTCTATAAGTTATATGTAAATTCTGGAGTTAGATTTTTTTGGGGTTGCTACAATAATTCATTTAATCCATGAGCTTAATTTATTCATGGTCTCTGTATAATAAGTTTGCTTTCAGAAATAAAATTTACGAAATCCATTGTTCGTTGCCCAATGAATTCACAACCTTGAGTTCAGAGTTTGTTGATTGTTGTATTTTAGTTCAATCCTGAATTATAAATTATATGCTCACTGTCAAAATATTGTGTTGTAAAACTAGCTTACAATTTGAATAAATGGAAACTTTTTTTTTCAACAAGAAAAAAATACGCTTTATATTCAAAAGGATATAAGAGTGTACAGGACTGTTTTAGCAGATCTAATCAATGGAGCTATACAAGCATATTGCCGAAGAGTTCAAAACATACTACACAAGCCAAAAAAAAGGAGAACTAGTCTCATCAGGTCCAGTTTCAGATCCCAAGGATGGGCTTCTCGCAAGTCCAGGCTTTCAAAGATTAATTCTCGAGGTGGGCCCCTCGTTACCTTCTTCCCATCTTGTGTAGAGAATCTGTCCCGAAGGAAAAGATAGAGCTTTTTTTGAAAGTATATCAACCTCCTTGTTGTCTCCTCTGTAGATGTGCGAGAAAGTGATATGGTTGAGCAGTTTGGTCGCTTCTCTAGTTCTCTCCTTCCAGCTTATCAGGTCAGCAACATGGAAATCGGCACGTCCGTTCAGCCAATCAATTGTAATTTTGGAGTCGCCAAGCAGTAAGAGCTCACTTATATGTAATCGGCTTGCCAGAGTACAAGACACCCATGCACCCATGAGTTCAGCGTTCATATTTGATCCTTGCCCGCAATTTAGAGTCCACCGGTAGCACGTCTGTGGGCTTATGGTTATCTTTCCACCAGCACCACAGTGTAATCCATTATGTTGAGCCACTCCATCGAACCAGGCCACCACTCTATCAAGTGGAACTGTAAAGACGGGTCTGCTGGGTGTCATTAAGGGTGTCTGATTTCTATCTACTGATAACTCAGCAAAAATGGAGCAGACCACTCCTTGCACTGGTGGAGGTTTATCCTCAAACAAAGTTGTGTTCCTGTTTTTCCATATAAGCCAGCAAAGGAGGACTGGTATCTTTACCTGATTGGATGTGGCCCGTGACCAGTTATGAAAGCAATTTGATGGACTGGTACCTGTCCATGTGGATGAGGGCGAGAGTGCAGGGGAGATGAGATTCCAAACTGTTTTGGAAAAAGAGCAATCTATGAACAGATGTGCACTCGTTCTTCATTTGTATTGCATAGATAGCATCGACTGGGTCCCTCCCAACCCCGAGCTTGGAGATTCGGCCACAACAGAAGCTTGTTTTCAATTAAGAGCCAGGCAAATAGTTTCAGCTTGAGAGAAATCTTGCACCTCCAGATCGCTCCATGCCCACGCTCAGGAGTTAAAGTCCAACTCTTGGCTGCCAGAGAAAGGTAAGCATTTTTTACAGTCAGATCTCCAGATCTGTCCCCACCAGTCCACAAGAGCAGGTCGGGTCTATTCATTAATCTAACACCCAATTCCACCAGCCTGCGTGTAAAATCGTTCCATTCGCCTGCCAGAGCAGCGTCCAGTTCAAGTTCCTCACTCCCGAGCCAGCAATCACTAATGTGTCCCCCGATTTGAGCCGATTTTAATTGAAAGAGGAAGTATATGTTTTTTCTATGAAGGTGCTCCAGCAGATTTGTTGAGAGAAGGGCGCGATTTCCCAGTCCTAGCATGACGTCCCTGCCCACTTCAATTTGAAAACCGTTTCCAGGCTGCCACGAGAGCCAATGGAGAATGATGGGGAGGGTTGTTAAAAGATTTTTCCAAGTAAGAGAACCTTTTGTGCGTCTCCCAGTGGCCGATCTGAGCCAGAGATGAACCGAAATCTGTGGGAAATATTTTTCTTTTATAACCTTGCACCAGAGTCCGGGCTTCATGAGGATGCGCCAAAGTGTGTTTGCCAGGAGTGCCTTCTGGAAGAATGGTAGATTCTTAAGGCCCCAGCCACCCATGTTCTTCGGTTTTGAGATAAACTCCCATTTGCATAAATGATAACCTGTCAATTTGTTGCATGTCCACAGAAAAGAAAAAATCAATTTACGAATAGAGCTAATAATAGTGGTAGGGAAGTTTGTTAGCGCCATCCAGTAGACCGGAAGGCTCTCCAGTACTGCATTGATGAGAATGTATCTCCCTCCCAAGGAAAGATGCTTGTTACACCAGTGATGGATTCTGCTCTCGAATTTATCAAGTAACCACAGCCAATTAGTTTTAGAGTATGTAGTGGTTTTGATATAAAATCCCAGGTAGGAGAAGCCCTTCTTTAGGTCTGTTGTTCCAATGCCAAATAAGTTTTGCAAGTTTGTTAAGATATGATCCTGTGTGTTTAAGGCCAGGAAGAGAGACTTATGTAGATTCATCACCAGTCCCGAAGCTGTGCAGAAAGTTTGTAAGATTGAGTGTAAGAGTGTCCATTCTGAAAGACTGGCCTTTGTCAAAATAAGCACATCATCTACAAAGAGAATATGTAAGATGTTTGACTCCCGAGAAATTTACTCCAGAAAGATGGCCCTATGCTTGACTAGCCTTGAGAAGGATGCTGAGTGCTTCAAGGGTAAAGATAAAAAGGAGAGGTGATAGCGGGCATCCTTGTCGAAGCCCCCTCTCACATCGAAATGTTTTGGTGGGTTCCCCGTTGATCAGAACAGCCATAGTAGCTGAGGAGATACAACCTAAAATCCAATTGGTAGTTGCCACCCCAAAGCCGCTCTGCAAAAGAATAAGGTGCAAGAAGTTCCAATTTACACAGTCAAATGCCTGCTTGAGATCTAGCTTGAGAAGGATGGCTTGTTGCTTCTTCGAATTTAGAGTGTGAATGCATTCTTGTGCGACACCAATAGCATCAAGTATCTGTCTACCTTTCAAGAAGCCAAGCTGCTCCTCTGAAAGTGCTTTAGAAAGTATGGGGCGAATCCTGTTGGCAATAATTTTAGAGATTAGTTTATAACATAAATTGCAAAGAGATATGGGACGAAAGTCTTTGAACTGTTTGGGATAATTTGTTTTTGGAATCAAGACTAAAAAGGTGCTATTTAGCCGAGGATTTATCACCCCCCTCAACCGAGCATCCTCCACGACGTCCAACAAATCCTGCCCCATAATGTCAAAGAAATGTAGGTATAGTTCAACCGACCAACCGTCGGGACCAGGACTCTTCTCTTTTTTGAAGCCCTTGAGAACTGACAGAATTTCCTCCTTTGTACAGGGTGTTTCCAGTGCAAGTGCCTCTTCAGCTGTCACCATATTAGGGAATCGGCCTGCTAGTTCTACTTGTGCATTGAGGCTTGGTGCTATAGGAACCTGAAAAAAAGTATTAAAATGATTTACTGCTGCCATTTTGATATCTTCCTGAGTATGATATGTAATGCCATCCTCTTGTTCTATATCCCAAAGCTGTTTTTTTGATCTACGAGCGCTGGCATATTGATGAAAGAACCTAGTGTTTTTGTCACCCCCAATAAGCCAAAGCATCCTGCTCTTTAGTCTCCACCTTTCTTCATCTTCACGCAGGAAGGTTGATCGGTCTCTCTCCAGCTCTCTGATTTTTAAGTTTAGGTCCGGTATGTCGGGATGTTTGAGTTGTAATCGGAACAGAGTTTCCAGCTCCAAATCAATCTTGTTAATGGCTGCCTTTTCTGCAAGCTTTTTTTCCTTTAGCCATCTAGTAGTTTGCTGCTGTAGATATTTTAATTTTCTTATCAAGTTGCCTTGTGGGTCACCAGGCAGCAAATCTTTGAAACTCCCCCATGTTGATCTGACCAAACTGTTAAATGAAGTTTCCTTTAACCACAGCGGGTTAAAAATGAAGGGCTGTCCCTTTCCAAATCGACCCAAACCAATCTGTAGGCATATGGCTGCGTGGTCAGATGTAAAGGGTAAGTTTACCCAGGCACGATAGCTTCTGGCAGGTGAAATTACTTCATCAGAAACGAGAAAACGATCTAATCGCTTAGCAATACTGTCTGATCCCTGTCTACCATTTCGCCAAGTGGGTAAAAGCTCAGCCGGCTTTACATCAACCAGATTGTTCTTGTAGAAAACATGATTGAAGAAACTCATGTGTGGGTCAATGCAAGCTTTATCACCCCAAATTTCCATCTGACTGGTAGTTAAGTTAAGATCCCCTGCAATGATAAGGTTTTTTGCTGCTAAAAGCCCGATTTCATCCAGGTGTTCCCAGAAGGCCTTGCGGTCAGTGCAAGGGCCATATACATTAAGAAAGTTGAGTGAAGTTTTTAATTCATAGCATTGACCAGTAAGAAGAATCCCCCCGGGACAGAGCATCGGTCTAAGATCAAAGTATGTAGGGTCCCATGCGGCCAGCAGTCCTCCCGAGGTGCCCACCGAGCTCACCGCACAAATCAACCAGTTTGGCTTGAGTCGATGCATGAAGTGTCTTGCAGCTGTGGCATTTACGAGAGTTTCTTGTAGAAAGATAATAGTCGGATGTGTTTTCTCCAGTAGACAACACAGAGAGGCAATTTTTGAGGCTCCTCCAACCCCTCTAATGTTGAGGGAGAGTAGAATCATGTATTACCCCTTGCAAGGGCTTTAAAATCTCTAAGCGCCCCCTGAGTTGTGGTCGTAGCAAAGTTCTTCGATGCTTTCAAACCAGACAATGCTTTCTTGCGAGCACTTCATGTTTTCAACGGAGAAAGTTCAAGCCCAATGCCTCTAGACCAATGAGGATCAGGTTCTGAAGTTGGAGGTATGTTTGAGGAGGATGGGTGATTTGTGGGAGGTAAGTTTGGATGTATAATAGAATTACCAAGATATGTATGGATAGGTATGGAGTCAAAGGGAAGAGGGTGGGTTGTGATATGAATAAATGGAAACTTGCTTGGTCTTGTAAAACCTATGTGCATTTCCGAATTTTTAAAATCGTTAGTCGTTGCAAAATTTGTTTACACAAATTGGAGAATTGATCTTTCTAAATAGTTTGCAATCTGTAATCTATAATTTTTTTATTTCGTTATCATTTAAATTTCTTTTCGAATTTGATTTCGTTATCATTTAAATTTCTTTTCGAATTTCGTTATTAGCATGTAGTTTGTCACTTGTTTTTATTTTTAAAGATATCCTTGAGTATGGTCCGTTGATTAACAAAACTATTATCCTTATATCTGTAAATATCTGCCAATATATCTCTTCCAATCAGATTATATCTCTTCCAATTAAATTAATCTTCGATTTATTCCTAAAGATTGAAGTAAGAATTTGTGATCAGCATAGAGACCCTACTAGTACCTTAAGGTGAATGAATCTTTAAAATTTATATTGGAATGCATTTTATAATAAGAATAAATGATTTTTGGGTTTATAATAAGAGATATAGGTAGAATCAAAGTCGTCAAAAAGAGGTTTATGTTGAGAAACAAGGGCAAAAAAAATACTTGATTTGACCTTAGTGAATTATAGTAATAATGGTAATTATTGAAAATCACTCAATAAATTTATATGCTTAAAATCTTAAGAGGAAAAAGGTTTTGTCTAGATGTAAGAACATCAAATTATTGCTTGAATTCTTTAAGAGAAGAAAATTTTCTAGAAGTGGAATAATAATTATTAAAAAGGGGGTAATTTTAATTAAGTAGATTTGAACTATTAAAAGAGGACTTACATTTGTGTAAGGAGTGCCTTAGATATTTCTTTATAGTATGGGAATTATACATTGTTACATTAATTTAAGGTAACGAGATGATGATTACTAGAGTTATTACTATGATTATCACCTATCCTTATTGTTATTATACAATCGTGGTACCATATAATTTAGTTATCGTATTGGTATCCATCTTAAATAAACTTTGATTATGGTGGTTTCTTACATTGTATTGATACAAAGTGATTGTCACATTACAAGGCATTTTTGTGCGAGAGTTAAATTGGTTAATACATTTACTTGTTGAGCTTACCATGTGGATTGTTACACTAACATGTTATGATATTAGCAATGATTTTATAATGGAATGAAACCAGATGATTGAGTGGTTTCTTATGATGTGAAATTGTATGATGAACTAACTAATTTGGTACTGGTATATTGGGTTATTGAATGAATTTGATTGCGTCATGATTTAGTACCTTACCATTAATATAGTATCGAGTCTAGGTTGAGTTGGTTATGGGAGTAGATACCTCCATGTTCCTCAGAACAATCGCCAATCCTAAGACCTTAAATGGTCAAAATCAATTGGATGAATCCTGGACTTTAGCATTGATTATGGGTCTTGGAGGTCCTAGCCTTGCAGGGTAGGTTGGTGGGTAGGTATATTTGTTACCTTTATGTAATATAATTGAGTTATCAGTAACAATGATGATGTGTCTAATTATTATTGTTGTTATAACCCTATAATTTATAGGATCAATTGATTGATTGCAATTCTGTCCCTCTAGTGTTTTCGACTTGCAGATATTACTGCATTCTAAAAAAAAAAAGAGAGAGAGAGAGAAAAAAAAAAGAGAAAAGAAAAAGAGGGCATAAAAGAAAAAGGATAAAGCCCCATGAAATGACAATGACTTGGTCCATACAGTTTAAACATGGCCAAGTCTTTTAAATTTAAGTATCTAGGATTAGTGAATAAGCTTGGCTAAACTGTCTATCCTTAGTAATCAGGTTAGTTAGTGAATAAATTTGACCAAACAGTCTAATCTTGGTCAAATAGCCCCTAGGTAGATTATTTTCTTATTCCAACAATCTAAGTTGGGCTAAAGGTGCAAATGAGTAGGTTAGGACATAGGTTAGACAACTTCCTCTCAATAAAATATGTAAGATGATCGATGAAAAATGCATGATTTTTTATGATGAAATGTTTTTCTAACCCCATGGTGATAAAAAAAAACGATGCAGTGCGCAAAACCCATAAAAAGTCATTAAGCCTAAGTTCTGCATCATATATTGAATTGCGCCCTGGATATTAAAGATCGGGCCTAGATCTACGACTGAGTTTTGGGCGCCCAGATCTATGGATCAGAAAAGAGTCCAGACCCCCCCGATTGTTCGACCTTTAATGATGGGGGGGTTCGAAAAGGTAATTAAAAGGTGCACTCAGATCTACAGTTCTCCCGCTAGCGCGAAAATGGACTGCTCTGGAAAT
>ML797628.1:493716-512625 GCA_009831015.1 Picea engelmannii
TCTTCTCTTGTATGCATGTGAAGAAAGAGGTTTCAGATTCGGGTAGAAGGTCAAAAGTTAAGTCTTAAGGGTCATTTTCTGCGTATAAGTTTAGAGCCCTAGCTTATTAGTCCGTAGGGTAGAAATACCCAACAACATAGACCTAATCTAATTATTTAGAGGTGTGTGTAAGAGGATGAAGTCTTTGACATATTAAAGGAATGTCATGATGAGCCATGTGGAGTTTACTTTAACGACAAGAGAACCACTTACAAAGTCCTTCATTCGGGGTATTATTGGCCTACTCTTTTTAGAGATGCCAAGAAGTACGCCAGAAGTTGTGAAAGTTGTCATTGAATGGAATGAATTTTGCAAGAAGAAGAAATGTCTCTACAATCTCATGTACTCATAGATCCTTTTGAAAAATGGGCTCTAGAATTTGTAGGACCTACCGCTCCAATGTCAAGGAAAAAGAGGTACATTTTGGTATGTCTTGATTATGTTACTAAATGGGTAGAATATTAACCTCTCCTTCATGCTACTGAATGTGTTGTTGTATATTTTCTATCTGAGGATATATTTACTCATTTTGGTGTTCTAAGAGAAATTGTCATAGATCAAGGCACTCAGTTTACACCAAAACTTGTCCATAGAATTAAAGATAAATACAAGATCAAGCACCAGAAGTCTTCCCCATACCATACAAAATATAATGGGAAAGTGGAATCCACCAACAAAGTTCTTGAAGCCATCTTGACCAAAACAATTTATCTCCATCATCAATATTGGGTAGATCGGCTTCCAGAGGCACTTTACGCATATCTGACTACATGGAGGAATACAAATGGACATACACCATATGAGCTAGTATATGGTAAACACGTTCTCCTCCCTATTGAGTTCCAATTAAAAACTTTCAGAACTACAACCAAGCTCAGAATGGATATTTCATAATCTTAGTAGTAAAGAATAACATAAACCAATGAGTTGGATGAGATACAACAAGATGTTATTCAACACACCACCATCATCTAGCAAGAATAAATGAAATGGAATGATAATTTAATTGGAAAAAAGAAATTTGAACTAGGTGACTAGGCTCTTCTCTTTGATTCCAAGTTTAAAACTTTTAAAGGAAAGCTAAGTACACATTGGTTAGGACCTTATGAGATAGACACAATTTTTTATAATGGATTAGCCAAGATCAATATTGTTGACAAAGAGGGAATTTATTTTCTAGTAAATGGACATAGGTTGAGATTATATAAAAAAACCTTTAAACAAAGAAGAATTTGTCCACAATCTGCTATAATAATAAAAAATGAAGATAGTTAGTGAGGGGAGTTTCCCCCCTGCTCCCATTTCAAATTGATTTTAATTCCTAAATAAATAAAAATAAAAAATAAAATAAATAAATAAATAAAGATAACAAAAATAAAAAAGAGTAAAGATAAAAATAAAGGTTTAGTTGTAAAAACCAGTTTTTGGCACAACTAAACACGAATTCTTCTTGAAAGCCAATCCTATGAAAGAATTCAAATATTTTCAATATGTTTCAAATAAGCTACATGATTTTCAGTACCTATTCAACATTCCAGTGCTCCAGAGTTGTTATTTCTTTTTCCTGCAATACAGTTTTTCAAATAAATATTGCAAAGGACATTGCAGACTAATTTTCCAAATGCAAAATTACTGTCAAAGCTTACAAATATTTCAAGATAGTACCTTCATTTTCAAAAGGTGATGCCACCACACTCCTCGGAGCACAAACGCTCTTCCTCATGACCTTCTTCTCTTTCCACGGCCCGAAGAACTCAAAGGTTCTTCCGATTCCCTATTGGGAATCTTTCCTACCCACAGATTCTCTTCGTCGTGCGATCCTCCTTCCTTAACTTATTGGAGGATCGGAACTCGCGACTTCGCGAGTCCAACACTCAAGCTCTACACTCTCGGATCCCCGAGACCCGATGTATTAATATATGCTGACTTCCTCTTCCCTCTATCGGGACTTTGGCTCTATCCCGACTTCGCTACTCGCGATGCCAAGCTCTTGGTTCTCCAACCCCCGATACTCGATGTGTCGAAACGCCGATATACGTGCGAGTTGACCTTTCAATGAACCCTTATCTCGTCGGGACTTCAGACTTCGCAGGATCACGATTCCTAACACCAAAGGATTCGGGACTTTGATTTTCCCGAGCTCCGACTCTATGCCACCTGTCCTCCACTATCTCCTGTTGTGGCCCACACGAACCTTCTGTTGGAATTTCGCAGGTCGCGATTCCAAGCAGCGAGGTTCCTTTGTCTTCAAAAACTCTGATTCTCCGATCCCCAACTCTTCATGATCTTCTGACATGCGTCCTCACACGATGGACGGTTCCGATCCTATCGGGATATCGCGAATCGCGATATCGCACTTCCTGTTGCAACAACTTGGTGCTTTGACTCGCGATTCCCCGATATGCGATGTCACGTGTAAATCCGATGACTTTTATTTCATGATCGACAGTTATATCCCTCCTAAGCTTGTACACTTTCCATACCTGTGTCGATAACTTCCCTGCACCTCCACAAGATCCAACATTCCTCGGTACTTCGTGAAATCTCCCAGAGGATTTCAACCGTCTGCTCTACCTAAGGGATTTCTGCGAATTAATCAGAGTACCTCTCCTCACGAAGACTGGTTCCCCTGCGCACGCCTTCAACGCTTGCTTGAACGCTTCGATTCACAACCTCTCCATGCAATCCTTCGATGAATTCGAAGGCCTACTCTCCCTGATCTTTTCCACAACCCTGAGTCTCTTAGAAAAAGAGAACTCTTTGCACGCACTCTTTGCAGAAACTCTGCAAACACTTCAAGTGTTCATCCTTCCTTGACTTTGTGCACACCTGCAGCAACAGTCTTAATTCCCTTTTCTCGAAATTGCAACTCTGAGTCTTCACTTGGCCTGCGCACTCCTTGCACGGCTCTTCTACTCAACTATGCTTCTGGGAACTTAGAACAAAAGTTATCTCTATCTGAAGCCCTCTGTCAACGCACTCCTTGCGGACAAATTCAACTGCACTCCTTGCAGGAATTCTCTGGCTCAGAATAGAGAAACAATTGAAACTAATTCCCTCTTCCTTTCAGACTTCTATTCGACCATGAAATCACATACACAACATATAAAACAATCATATGACAGGAAGCAAAATTTCATGAGCATAACATCAATACACAGAGAAAACAACACAAACCATGGATTTGAATCAAATCTCTTCTATAAATTCAAATGCCTGTACATGGGTGTTCTTCATACATAGTTCTGTACATGCTCTTCTCTTCTTGCTCCTCTGGATTGATGATATTACAATGTAAAAAGGAGGGTGTCTATATCCGTTTTTCCCTCTCGAACTCTAGCTATCAAATCTAGAATTAAATTTCTATCTAACTTCATTAACTATATTAAATGTCATCTATCTACCTAAAGGACGATAGCTATCCGCTCAAGGTCCAATAAAATATACAAAGTACACTTCATTAAATCCAAACATTAATGTTTGCGCAACAATATCAAGGTGTTTTCAAAATGTGTGTTGGCTTGTCCAGCTGTCTTCCGCTCCGCGCTGGCTCGCTTGATGTTGCTGGCGATGCTCCTGCATCATACTCTTTGGCTTGGAAACTTTCATGGGCTCCTGTCCATGAGCTCCTGCATGGTATGTCCATGCTTCTGTATTTCAGCTTCAGTCTCCCAGCTGGTATATTCAACTGGATGATTCTTCCACTTGACCAGATACTCAAAGTATTCTTTTCTTCTGGTCTTCTTTACCACTCTCTTATCCAGTATGCACTCTATCTGTGGCTTTTCTGCAATCGACATCTGCTTCGTCCTCTAGATGACTGGTTTCTCAGTTGCAGTCTCTACTTCTCCAGCCCTGTACATGTATAAATCTACGATATTGAATATCGGAGATATTCCGATGTCATCCGGAAACTCAATCTCATAAGCATTTTCTCTGAATTTTCTCAAGACCTTGCATGGTCCAATTTTCTTCATTTTCATCTTGTTGTATGTTCCCCTTGGGAACCTTTCTTTTCTTAAGTGTGCCAGAACTAGATCGCCAACTTCAAACTGAAGTTTTCTCCGATGTTGATCTGCTCTGCGCTTATACTCCTGGTTTGAATCTATCAGTCGCTGCTTCACCCTGTTGTGAAGTTCTTTCATCGCCTCAACGAATTCCTCTGCACTAGCACTGCTAGTTGCAGTCTTCTCTGAATCCCTTAGTTCAAAAACTCCTCTCAGCTGCATCCCATATACAACCTGAAATGGACTTTTTCTTGTACTTCGATTCATCGAATCGTTGTATGCGAACTCTGCTTGTGGTAATGCATGGTCCCAGCTGCTATGGTGCTCTGTCACCAAGCTTCTTAGCAAGTCTCCCAGACTTATGTTGACTACTTTCGTTTTTCCATCCATATGCGGATGATAAGCAGAACTAAACACCAAGTTAGTTCCTATCTTCTTCCATAAGTTCCTCCAAAAATTCCCTATGAATTTAGTATCCAGGTCTGAAACTATGCTCTTCGGTAATCCATGGAGTCGAATGACCTCCCTGAAAAATAGATTTGCGATGTGAGTTGCATCAATGGTCTTCTGACACGGAATGAAATGCGCCATTTTAGAAAACCTGTCCACCACCACAAATATGGAATCAACACCTCTTTGCGTTCTCGGCAACCCTAATACAAAATCCATACTAATCACCTCCCATGGCCTCTCGGGTATGGGAAATGGCTGATAAAAACATGCATTCTGCTTTCTCCCCTTCGAATGTTGGCAAACCCGACATCGTTCAACGAACCTCTTGGCATCTGCTCGCATTCCCGGCCAAAAATATGATTCGCCCAACTTCGCGAATGTTTTGTCATGGCCAAAATGTCCTGCCAATCCACCACTGTGTTTCTCCTTCAACAAGTTCTCCCTCATGGAGCATTTTGGAATACACAGTTGATTGCCTCTGAACAACAATCCCTCCTGGATCATATAATCTATCCACGGACTCCGATCTCTAAGGACTGGATTCTCAGCTACTTCATATGCCTCTGCAAAATCTGCATCACCTGCGTACATGTCCCTGAGATTTTCAAAACCCAATGTTTTGACTCGGAACTCCTGCAGTAACAAACACTTCCTGCTCAAAGCATCAACCACTTTGTTAGCATTACCCGAAATATGCTTAATCACAAATGTGAAATTCTGCATATATTCTACCCATTTGGCATGTTTCTGATTCAACTTCTCCTGTTGAGTCACAAACTGTAATGCATGTTTGTCACTGTACAACACAAATTCTTTTGGGATCAAGTAATGTCTCCACTTCTTCAGTGCCTGTATGATAGCATAGAATTCCTTATCATACGTGGAGTACTTCAGTTTCTCCTCATCCAACTTCTCACTAAAATACGTGACCGGTCTATCTTCTTGATTCAAGACCGCTCCTATGGCAAACCCACTTGCATCACATTTCACCTGAAATGTCTTCATGAAATCCAGCAACACCAACACTGGTTTCTCTGTGATCTTTCGCTTCAACAAATTGAATCTTTTCTCAGCCTCTACTATCCAATGAAAATACTTATGTCGCTTCTTTACTGTGTCCGTCATCTCTACGCTAATTCCACTGAAATTCCTGATGAATTTCCGGTAGAAACTAGCCAAACCATGAAAACTTCTCACCTCGAAAATATTTCTCGATGATGGCCAATTCTTGATCACTTCTACTTTATTCGGCTCCATCCTCAACTCATTTGCCGAAACAACAAAACCCAAGTATATGAGCTCTGTCTTCATAAATGAGCACTTCTTCATATTGATCAACAACTTCTCCTGTTGTAGCTTCCTCATCACAATGGCCAAATGATTCAGGTGTTCAGCCTCTGATTTACTGTAAATCAGTATGTCATCCAAATAAACAATGACAAATTTCCCGATGAATTCCCTCAGGACTTCATTCATCAGTATCATAAATGTACTTGGTGCATTCGTCAAACCAAACGGCATGACTAGCCATTCATACAGTCCTTCGTTGATTTTGAAGGTTGTTTTCCATTCATCACCTTCTCTCATGCGAATCTCGTGATATCCGCTTTTCAAATCTATCTTTGAAAAATACTTTGCCCCACTTAGTAAATCCATCAGATCATCCATTCTCGACAATGGAAACCTGTATCTAATGGTTATCTTATTTATCACTCTGGAATCGGTACACATTCTCCATCCTCCATCCTTCTTTGGACTGAGTATTGTCATAAAAACACATGGACTCAAGCTTTCCCTGACTAATCCTTTGTCCAATAAATCCTGGACCTGCCTCTTAACCTCCTCATTTTCTTGTGGTGTCAACCTGTATGTAGCTTTGTTCGGAAAACTTGCTCCTGGTATGAGGTCTATATGGTGACTCACACTCCTCGTCGGTGGCAACGAACGAGGTAATTCGTCCACTATGATGTCAGCGAACTCTTCCAACAGTTCTTGAACTTCATCTGGTAGATCGTCCACTCTTGTGCTAGTCAGAACAATCCTCGGCTTTCTGACCACAAAGAATTGTGGATCTTCTTTCTTCTCCATCTCGGTAAGAAGCTCCTTCCCACTCATGAGAAGTACTGTGTTGCTTACTTTCGGCTTCACCTCTTTATCCTTTGTCAAAAGCAATCTGTATGTCCTCCCATTTCTCTCCAAGGTATATGTGTTCATCCTCCCGTCATGAACCACATTTTTGTCATATTGCCATGGTCTACCCAGTAATAAGTGGAAAACATCCATGGGAATGACATCACAGAGTACTTTGTCATTATACTCCCCTATCTTGAATTCAACTAAACACTGTTTAGTGACACTTACCTGATGTCCCTTCTGTAGCCATGAAACTTTGTATGGACTCGGGTGATCAGTTGTCTCCAACTCCAGCGTTTCCACCATCTTGGTTGAAATGAGATTATCTATGCTACCACTGTCCACGATAACCTTGCATACCCAATCCTTGGTCTTGCAAGTTGTTCTGAAAAGTTTGGTCCTTTGAGTTGAGTCCTCCACCTCCTTCCCGGGTGTCAAGAGAACTTTACGCATCATCAACGACCTTCCGCCTTTTGTGTCTTTGGTCTCAACATCCCGCTTCTATGCTTCGGCGATGTGAGC
Organism: Picea engelmannii; assembly: GCA_009831015.1. NCBI lineage: Eukaryota > Viridiplantae > Streptophyta > Pinopsida > Pinales > Pinaceae > Picea > Picea engelmannii. The sequence goes on from ML797628.1 coordinate 500,871, forward strand.
TTCTCCAACGTTTTTCTTTTTCTCTGGAAACTTGAACGACCTGTGCCCATTCTTCCCACATGTGAAACATGTGATTACTCCTCCTCTTCCTCTTCCTCTACTTCTGGTACGAGGAAAAGTGTTTTTGTCAGCATATCCTCCACTTTGATCTGTATGTTGTCCTTTCTGATCAACATGTGGTTGTCCTCGCTGTGAGGTTCCACCTCTCTCAACTTTACCCTGAGGTTTCTTCCATTCCTCCTTGGGTTTCTGATATTTCTCATGGGCAACTGCCTTGCCTCTGGGCTGACTTCTACCTCACCCTCGCTGACCTTTCTTACGGCTTAGCTTCTCCTCTGCTTTCAGAGCCATCTGATAAGCATCTTCCACCGTTCGGATGGTAACCATGCTCAATTCATCCTGAATGTCGTATCTCAGACCATTCAGATATCTAGCAACCTTTTCATCATCTCTCTCCCGATGACCTGCTCTGATATTCATTCAATAGAATTCTTTTGTGTATTCTTTCACTGTCATCATCTTTTGTCTCAGGTTCTGCATTCTCCTGAACAGAGAAATTTGGTAGTCTCTTGGGATGAAATTCGCTTTCATCTTCACGATCATTCGATCCCAACTTTTGATCTTCTGCTTGCCTTTGCAGTGTCTGTCTGCTTGTAGCTCGTCCCACCATAAGGCTGCATGTCCCTTCAAGCGCGTGACTGCATGTCTGACCTTCTTGTCCTCCTCGATCTCTTCATAGTCGAAGTAGGTATCAAGAGCTCTAATCCAGTCTAGCATCTCTTCTGCATCCAAGTTCCCCTCATAGAGTGGGATGCCCATCTTCGCTTTCGCACCCATCCTGGCGATAGCTTTAATTAATCTTTATGTTGATGCATCTTCAGCTGCAACTTCCTCTTCGCGTTCAGCCTCAACTTCATCCTCTGAATCGCTGAAATTCCCCGCACTAACTGTGCGTCTCTGAGCTGTCTCCATCTCCTCGAGTCTTGCTCGGAGATCTCTCATCTGTCTCTCCATTTCTGGATTCCCTGTCGGCCTGACTCTTCTTCGCACCTCCCTATATTCTGGGTCAGGTGACTGCCTTTCTCTTCTGGGTGGCATGATGAATCCCCTTCTTTATCTGCTAAGGAAAGCAAAGAAATTCCTGCTCTTATACCACAACTGATGCCACCGCAATCCTCGGAGCACGTCTGCTCTTCCTCAGGACCTTCTTCTCTTTCCATGGCCCGAAGAACTCAAAGTTTCTTCCGATTCCCTATCGAGAATCTTTCCTACCCATAGATTCTCTTCATCGCGCGATCCTCTTTCCTTAACTTCTTGGAGGATCGGAACTTGCGACTTCGCGAGTCCAACAGTCGAGCGCTACACTCTCGGATCCCCGAGACCCGATGTCTTAATCTACGCCGACTTCCTCTTCCCTCTATCAGGACTTCGGCTCTATCGCAACTTCGCTACTCGCGATGCCAAGCCTTGGTTCTCCAAACCCCGATACTCGATGCACCGAAACGCCGATATACGTGCGGGTTGACCTTTCAACGAACCCTTATCTCGTCGAGACTTCGGATTTCGTGGGATCACAATTCCTAACACCAAAGGATTCGGGACTTTGATTTTCCCAAGCTCCAACTCTATGCTACATGTCGTCCACTATCTCCTGCTGTGGCCCACAGGAACCTTCTGTCGGAATTTTGCGGGTCGCGATTCCAAGCGGCGAGGTTCCTTTGTCTTCAAAAACCCCGATTCTCTGATCCCCGACTCTTCGTGATCTCCTGACACATGTCCTCGCACGATGGATGGTTCCAATCCTATCGGGATATCGTGGATCGTGATATCGCACTTCTTGTTGCAACAACTTGGTTCTTTGACTCGTGATTCCCCGATATGCAATGTCACGTGTAGATCCGATGACTCCTATGGCATGGATCGACGGTTATACCCCTCCTGAGCTTGTACACTTTCCATACCTGTGCCGATAACTTCCCTTCACCTCCACGAGATCCAACATTCCTCGGTACTTCATGAAATATCCCAGAGGATTTCAACCGTCCGCTCTACCTAAGGGATTTCTGCGAATTAATCAGAGTACCTCTCCTCACGAAGACTGGTTCCCCTGCGCACGCCTTCAACGCTTGCTTGAATGCTTCGATGCACAACCTCTCTGTGCAATCCTTTGACGAATTCGAAGGCCTACTCTCCCTGAGCTTTTCCACAACCCTGAGTCTCTTAGAAAAAGAGAACTCTTTGCACGCACTCCTTGCGGAAACTCTGCAAACACTTTAAGTGTTCAACCTTCCTTGACTTTGCGCACACCTGCAGCAACAATCTTAATTCCCTTTGCTCGGAATTGCAAATCTGAGTCTTCACTTGGCCTACACACTCCTTGTACGGCTCTTCTACTCAACTATGCTTCTAGGAACTTAGAACAAAATTTATCTCTATCTGAAGCCCTCTGTCAATGCACTCCTTGCGGACAAATTCAACTGCACTCCTTGCAGGAATTCTCTAGCTCAGAATAGAGAAACAATTGAAACTAATTCCCTCTTCCTTTCAGACTTCTATTCGACCATGAAATCACATACACAACATATAAAACAATTATATGACAGGAAGCAAAAGTTCATGAGAATAACATCAATACACAGAGAAAACAACACAACCCATGGATTTGAATCAAATCTCTTCTATAAATTCAAATGCCTGTACATGGGTGTTCTTCATAAACAGTTCTCTGCATGCTCTTCTCTTCTTGCTCCTCTGGATTGATGATATTACAATGTACAAAGGAGGGTGTCCAATCCGTTTTTCCCTCTCGAACTCTAGCTATCAAATCTAGAATTAAATTTCTATCTAACTTCATTAACTATATTAAATGTTGTCTATCTACCTAAAGGACGAGAGCTATCCGCTCAAGGTCCAATACAATATACAAAGTGCGCTTCATTAAATCCAAACATTAATGTTTGCGCAACAATATCAAGGTGTTTTCAAAATGTGTGTTGGCTTGTCCAGTTGTCTTCCACTCCGCGTTGGCTCGCTTGATGTTGCTGGCAATGCTCCTGCATCAAAAGGTTACAAATTTCTTGGTATTTACTGGAATTTTCTTGTACAATTTTCTTGAAGAAATTATCAGGTGTTAATCCAACATTCATAAGTTTTTGAATTCCATGCATTATGTCATGGAATTCACCATAAAAAACTCACAGCAGTCTGCAACAATCCTTTTCCCATCAGTTAGAATTTTCTTTTCTTAAGTTTTAGATTTCATATTTCAAGTTTTTTATTACAGACATTAAGTTTCCAGAGATAAAATGTCTTGGCAATTTTCATAATAACAAAAATTACAGTAGCTACGGGATTTTTTCCCAATGGCTACTGGAATTTTTGCAGGAGGGTTGTATTAAAATTGTTTTATAATTTAAAACTTTAGTTTTAAGAGATTTCAACAGTTTGGGAGACACCAATTTCATCATCGGACTCTATATTCATCACCAGAAACAAGGACATCATCAACAAGTACAAAAGACAAATTTATCATTAGAAGAGACAGACTCCAGATTCGACAACAACAAGCTCTTGAGCATATATTCATAGGTCAATGGCATCAACATAATTTCTAAATTTAAGAATCAACTATCCAAACCGACATTAAACCCAAGGTAATCCATAGGTAAAATTATTTTCAGTTTAATGTGTTTATTAAAATAGTAGAAAATGTGGGCTATTAAGGATACCTCCTTCAAAGAATTGGCATATCTATCGTGTTTTATACTTACCATATATTATCCTTATATCCTATCTTTCTCACCACCTTCATATCATTTGTTTCATATAAATGTCATAAAATTTGTGACATATCCCTATACTTTTTATGAATGACTCCATATCATGCAATTATCCTATCATAATAATGATCCTATAACCCATGGACTATCATGTCAAGTAATTGAAATTCATGGGTAATAATAATTGTTTACGGTATGAAAATCATCTTTGTATCGAAATAATATCCCACTTGTTATTTCAATTTAAGGAATTAAGTAATAAGCATTCATGAAACTTGAACTCCAAGCTTCTTCCACTTCATTTTGTTTCATTCATATCTTCCCTAACAAATTGTGATCAGGAGTGAAGAAACAAGGCTTGAAATCTCCTTTACACAATGAATTCTTGAGTATGGGATGTCTGGTGATTCTTCATGAGACAAAAGGGATCAAAAATTTTGAAGCATATCCAGATCATGCTAAAATTTTCAAGAAGGTGGGATGGTTTACTTCCTTTGAAAAGTTTTTGGATCCAATGATAATATTATGAATGCATTTGTTGAAAACTTTGATGAAGATAAAGCTCAAATTGGGGATTTAACAATGTCTGTATTAGAAGTCACCAATTCCATAGTGACTAGATTAATGCAACGTGGGGAACAATGGTTTAAAATGAAGCAGATGAAAAAGATATTTGGTTGGATTTTTTTCAAGAGCCAAAGAAGGACATGAATTGGAACAAGGTATTTCCTCATGTAGTGCTGAAGCAAAAGTAGAGGGATATTTTGTTCATTATACAAAATTTTATCTCATGTTGTTAGAAATACTGAAAGAGGGGTGAATCAATATTTAGAGAAATTAGTATTTTTGAACTTGTACTTCAATCAAATCATGTTTTAAATTTATATCCAATAAAAAATGAAGATTATCCAATGAACAATGAAGAATAGTATAAGAGATACAACAATACACCATGCACAATATATAAGAAGTAATCATGTATTATTGTTCAAAGGGAGTAATAACTTCCAAAGGTAGCTACATCTTCCAAATATAAAGGGAGGGATAAACCTCCAAAAGGAAGATACAATCCTCCAATATAAAGAGAGGGTTGACCTCTCCATCCTTTCCCCTTCCTTCCACCCAAGAATATATGAGAGATAATAAAACTTTACATTAAATTATCACCATCGACCAACCATCACGTAGAACTTGATAATGCTTCCTAAGACTTCTTCAACTTCTGCAATTCTTCACCTCTTGGAATACTTTGATCCTATAGATAATATTACTCATTGTATTCCCTAAAACTCCTCCAAGTTTCACTCCTTGAATCCTCCCAGAAAAGGAGTTATAGAGAAAATGGTAAACCTTATTCAATTATGGTTTATTCAGGAGAGTGAACTTGTATAGAATGCCTAGCACTCAATATTTAACATCAGATTCAGAAATTCGTACACATGAAACTAAAGCTCGTACTCTTTCCAATTCAATTGGTCTCACTTCATTTGGATTCTCTATTAAGACGTTATGATTGTTTTACCCGGAACACATGTTTATGACTAGCTTCAGGACTAGTCAAAAACCCTATCTTCCACAGAGTGTATCTCCAAAATTGTAGAGAATAAAAATCTAAATTTTTTACCACGGATACCTAGATATGTATTCTCAATAGCCTCTGAATTTAACCATATGAATCATTCTAGAAACAAATTTATAGAGAAAATGGTAAGATGACTTGTAAATAACATACCTTAGAACACATCAACAAAAGACTTCATCCTCCCTTTAAATTCGACCTTCTTTACTTCAGATTTCCTCATAAATTCGACTTATATATGATTGTTCATTTTAAACTTGTGTGTGTTGAAAAATCAATGTATAATGAGATGTATTTATACCCTTTATGTCTCTTCCTTTTAACATTAGGGCCGACATGTAGTTTCTACTTCAATTCATATTGTCATCTTCAAAAATTCATTTCTCCTCAATCGTGAGGATCCATGTGACGTGCCACATACCACCAGAAGTGACATGCCTTATATTATCCATCCATGGGTGTTGTATCTGGATGTGTAATTTCCTTCATGTCTATATACTTTGATCAACTGTGGGGGCCAAAATCCAATGGCTAGGGTTGACATCAATGACGACAACCAATCTTCCAACAATCTCTCCCTTTGTCATTGATGGAAACACTCATGCTCCCCGTGTCATCATGATCCCAATTTATCTCCCCCTTTGACATCAATGGAAAAGGGTGGGGATTATCTCCCTGAGTTCAATGGCATAAGGTGACCTTCTTCTTTGGGGTCGCTCCCCCTGAACATGTGGCACTCAATAATACTTCATCCTTATTTTTGGTCTTTGGGACTTTTTCTTCCTTGGAATCGTTTTGTGTGGCTTCTATATTCTCTCTCTTCTTCATGTCTAGGATGTATATGTTGTTTGGTCTTCTTGTGGTAGTTACAACCAATCTTCCTCAGTTCTTTTCTCTGATTTTACATTTTCAGGAGTCAAACGTATGAGTGTATCCTTAATCACATATTTTGCTGACACTAAGGAGATTATGCTTTAGATGTTCAACCAATAGGACTTTTCCTGCTTTTACATTTTCACTTCAAAGCTTTACAGTTACTTTTCCAAGTATTTTGGTAGATGATTCATCTCCAAATGCAACATTTCCACCCTTTTTCTTCAAGATGACAAATTTGCTTTGATCTCTGGTCATATGAGATGAGCACCCACTGTCTATGAACCATTCATATTCTTCTTTGCATTCTTTAGCGACCAATGCTATTCGACAATTTTCATCGTGCGGAATTTTTTTCCTTTTCCCTGTTGTAGTTGGTATAGGGACATTTGGCATAGGATTATCTTCCTTCATTTCTCTACAATCTCGTGCTTTCTGACCAACATTATTGCACTTGTAGCATACAATATTTTGATCCATTAATGGGTCAAATAGATTATAATTTTTGTTGAGAGGTCTATGAAGATTTCCATATCTACTATTTTCATCATTCATGTAGCTTGCGTAGTTATTCCTTTCATTGATTCTACAATTGATTGCCTTGTGTTCAAAATTTCCACAAGTATAACAATGTCAAAGAAAGAAATTTTGATGCCTGGGAGTAAGTGATATTCTTTTTGGTATGGTCCATCTAGGTTCATGATCTATTGTTCTATAGTTTCCTTCATAAGGATTTTTTTCACACCTAATGGGAGAGGATCTTCTTGATGTCTCAGTCCTTCTAAATTCTAGTCTTATATCTTTTTGTTCAACTTGCTCTCGAGTGTTGGTTTCATCATTTTCATCTTCCTTCTCTTGTTTTTTTGTCTTCAAACTATCATTGTATCCTAGTCATGTCTTGTCGTTTGGAGATATTTGAATGCTAAGGATCTCTTCTAATTTTTCAGTTCTTTTTTCAAACTTCTTCAACTTTTCTATTGTCAATAGTAACTCCCCTTTTGTGTGATCCAATTTTGCTTTCAATTTCTCATAATATTCTAATTGTTCCTTCAAGCTACCAATGGTATTTTCAAGCTTGTAATTCTCTTATTCACAACTACTCAATTCACCTTTTAGTGTTATGTTTGTGTTTCTAAGATTTCTATTTTCAGTTTCAACATGCTTCAACTTTTCAAGATTCACATCTTCTTGTTCACTCTCTACATTGTCTTTTTATCCCCAAAAGGAATCATAGTTGGTTTCTTCATTTGAATCTTCTTCAAAAATGATTTCTTATTCTTTAGAACTCTTGTGATCATCATCCTGGTTTTCTTGGGTTATGAAGAGGACTTCTCCTCCTTCATTATATTCTTCATCACTCTCATCTGAGGAGATGTCATCATCCTTGGAGTAGAATATATTTTTATTGTTGAGACTTCTCTTTTTATAGTAGCATTTTTTAGAAATATGTCCTACTCTACCACAATTAAATCATTTGAGAGGAGACTTACACTTGTATCTATCAGTTCCCTTCTTGAGCCTTCTTATGAAATTTTCTATTTCTTCATCAAGGTCATTATCCTTGTCTTTTGTCTTATTTATGGTTTTAAAGGCTGCTTCATTGTTTAGCTAGTCACTTTTTGTACCTGTTCTCATTTCATATGATATAAGAGACCCATGTAATTCATCCATTGTCATTTTGTTCAATTCCCTAGTTTCTTCAATGGCAGAGACCTTAGCATCTTACTTCAAGAGAAGTGATCTCAAAACTTTTTGTACAACCAAGGATTCATTGAGATCTTGACCTAATCCTTTGATAGCATTAACAAATTCATCAACTCTAATAAAATAGGTTGCAATATCTTCCTTTTCATCCATCTTCAAATTTTCAAATTCTTCTCTATGCCGTTGAAGCTTGCCCTGCTTAACTTTTGGATCACCTTCATAGATACTCTTGAGCTTGTCCCATACCTCTTTAGCAATGTTGCAGCGCATCACTTTTCTAGCAATGGTTGGTGCCAATGCTCCTAGAATAACATGTCTATATTTTTAATTACAACTAATAAGCTTCTTCTCATTTGGATCGGTTGGAGCATTATTTGGGATTACATAGTCATTTAAAACTGAGTACCAAATTTCTACTCCCAAAGTTTTTAGGTAATTTTTCACTCTATCACTCCAGTATGCATAATTTATTACATCAAATAATTGAATCTCATTTGGAATGTGCTCATGGTCATCCATCTCTTCTCAGGATTTTCCTTCCAGTGGTTAAATTGTTCTAAAGGCAACCAGATCTGATACCAATTGTTAGAAATACTGAGAGGGGGTGAATCAATATTTAGAGAAATTAGTATTTTTGAACTTGTAATTCAATTAGATCATGTATTCAATTTATATCCAATCAAAAATGAATACTATCCAATGAACAATGAAAAATAGTATAAGAGATACACCAATACACCATGCACAGTATATAAGAAGTAATCATGTATTATTGTTCAAATTAAGTAATGACTTCCAAAGGTAGCAACAGCTTCCAAATATAAAGGGAGGGATAAACCTCCAAAATGAATATACAATCCTCCCATATCAAGAGAGGGTTGATCTATCCATCCTTTTCCATTCCTTCCACCCAAGAATATATGAGAGATAATAAAACTTTACATTAAATTATCACCATCAACCAGCCATCACATAGAACTTGATAATGTTTCCTGAGACTTCTTCAACTTATGAAATTCTTCACTTCTTGGAATACTCTGATTCTTTAGATAATATTACTCAATGTATTCTCTGAAAATCCTCCTATTTTCACTCCTTGAATCCTCCCAGAAAAGGAGTTATAGAGAAAATGGTAGACCTTATTCAATTATGGTTTATTCAGGAGAGAGAACTTGTACAGAATGCCCCACGCTCAATATTTAACATCAGATTCTGAACTCTGTACAAATGAAACTAAAGCTCGTACTCTTTCCAATGAAATTGGTCTCACTTCGTTTGGATTCTCTATGAAGACGTTGTTAAGAACCAAATATCAATATAGCATAGAAAAACCTCAAAATAAGTACTCAACGCCTTGAAAAAGAGATAAATTCAGATAATAAGCCTCTTCGAGGGGGAAACCTCCTTATGCCCACATAAATGTACAATCACAAGATGATTCAAAATTAAAATGTCTCCTTGGTATATATATATATATATATATATATATATATATATATATATAGGAGACTAGGAGGTATAATTACAACTAATGTCCTAAAGACAACATAAATAAAATAACATTACTAATATAATATGCCCCAATTAAGGGGTAATGAGCCACTATTTAGGGCTTAACATGCCCCTCCCCTTAAGACAAGTGTTGTCTACAACGCTTGAGTAACTATGGATGCTTCTGTATAAAAAACTCATATTCCCAAGTGAAATCTTCAGCCTGTAGTTTCCTCCATTTAATGAGATACTCTGAAATGGATCTATTCCTCAGCTGGTGAATTCTTGTGTCAGTGATGGCTTCAGGCTCCAATATGATTTTTCCTTTCTTGTCAAGTTCTGGCAATATAGTTTGAACTCGGATCTTGTCACCTATAACCTTATTTAAGCATGAAAAATGGAAAATTGGGTGCACTCATGAAGATGCAGGCAACTCTAATTTGTATGCCATAGTACCAATATTTTGCAACACCTTATAAGGGCCATAGTACTTTGGTGATAATTTATTATCCTTCTTGGCTTGCTTGAGGGACATTTGTTTGAATGGTTGTAGTCTTAAAAACACCCAATCCCCTACTTCAAAAATTCTTTCACTACGATGTTGATCTGCTTGTTGTTTCATACGATTTTGTTCCATGGTCAGGTTGTCCTTTAATATTTGGAGAACTTGTTGTTGATTCTCGATTTGATCTTCCACTTCTTGAACCTTAGATTTGTATTTTAGAGAAGAAGTGATGGAAGGAGGGTGGTATCCATAGAGTGCCATAAATGGTGTCATTTTTGTTGCAGTATGAAAGGAAGTGTTATACCATCATTCTTCCAAGGGTAACCATTTGAACCATTGTGTTTGTTTATCAGAGACAAAGCAACGAAGGTAGCCTTCTATAAATTTGTTCACTATCTCGGTTTGTCCATCAGATTGAGGATGATAGGATGAGCTATGAGCCAATTGAGTACCCAAATAAGAAAATAATTATGTCCAAAAATGTCCAGTGAAGATGGGATCTCTATCACTTACAATAAACTTTGGGCTGCCATGTAGCTTTTGAACTATGTCCATGAATGTGGTGGCAACTATACTAGCTTTGAAGAGATGCGAGAGTGCACAAAAGTGTGTGTACTTGGTTAGTATATCAACAATCACCATGATGACACTCTTTTCTTCAAACTTCAGTAACCCTATGATGAAATCCATGGAAACCCCCTCCCAGCATTGACTTGGGATGGCTAATGTTTGTAAAAGACCTAGGGTCTTAATTGTTTCCACCTTATTTTGTTGGCAAACCAAACATTCTGCCACAAACCTTTGAACATCATTTTTAAGGCCATCCCAAAAAAAATCTTTCTTGACCCTATGGTAGGTTTTTAAAAATCCCAAGTGCCCTCCTAATGGAGAGGCGTGCAATTCCAATAGTACCTTTTGTTTGAGTTGTGATTTCTTACATAAATATAAGTGATCTTTGTACCATAGTGAATCATTTTTCCATGTAAATGTATCTGATGTACTGTAATCTTGTTGTATCCTTTGAATGAGAGTCCACACTTTTTCGTCATTCTTCCATTCATCCCTTGCTTCTATTATCCAATCGGGTTGGATGATCGAGATAGCACAGAGAAAGGCCTCAACATCTTCATCCTCCCTTGAGAGTGCATCTGCCACAACATTTTTCTTTCCTTTTTTATAGACAATTTCAAAATCATAACCCAATATCTTGGTTACCCATTTTTGTTGTTCTTCTGAAGATATTCTTTGTTCCAAGAAGTATTTAAGACTATCATGATCTGTTTTGACCTTGAAGTGCCTACCTATTAGGTAAGGATTCCATTTCTTCAATGCATGTATTATTGCCATAATTTCCTTCTCATAAATGGGTTTGTGTAAGTCCTTTCCCTTGAGTGGTTGACTTTCAAAAGCCAGGGGCCTTCCTTCGTGCATTAGGATAGCACCAATTCCATTTCCCAAGGCATCACATTCCACAATAAAGGTTTGTGTGAAGTCTGGAGTGGTCAAGGCAGGAGATTTGCACATCACCTCATTAAGTTGTTCAAAAGCTTTAGTTTCCTCTGGAGTCCATGAAAATGCATCCTTCTTAGTTAGTGTCGTTAAAGGTGATTCTATTTTTCCATAGTGTCACACAAACTTGCAGAAGTAACCTATCAAACCCAAAACTCCTTTAAGATTCTTTAATGCTTTGGGAATCGACCAGTCCATCATGGCCTTAATCTTGTTAGGGTCTACCTTGACACCTTCATGAGATACAATATGACCCAAATACTCTACCTCCTTCACTCCAAAGAAACATTTGGATGGTTTGGCATATAGTTGTTG
>ML797628.1:520471-536894 GCA_009831015.1 Picea engelmannii
GGAGTGGCTAAGTTGAATCCCACCCCATGGACGTGATTATCCTCTGTGTGTTGTTGGGGTTATGCCTTAGCATCTTTGTTTCCGGTTATATCTTTCTTTCGTATGCTGTGTACGTAATTATGTGGAAGAATTAGAAGTTGAGCACCTGTGAGAAGAAGTTCAATTGTTCTCTGCTTAAACCAGGAGACTCCTGCGTTGAGTGCAGTTGAAATCCTCCGCATAGAGTGCGTTGAGGAGGCCGTGCAGTTCAACTTTGGTTCTCCTTAGTTCAGAACCGTTTGGAGTTATTCGAGCCGTGCAGGTGAGTGCAGGTCAGATTGGAACCTCCGAAGCAAGTCTGAGTTGGTAAAAGCCTGGAGGGATAGCACCTTAGTCTCCACTTGCACTGAGAAAGGTGGGGAACGGAGGAACTCTTCAAGAGGAAGAGAATCGACGACTTGAAATTCTCATGGAGAATCACTGAAGCCGTGATCCTACTTATAGGTCAGATGGATCGGGAGTTCGCGACGAAGGATTCTTGTTTCTCGTAGGGTGAGATCATGGGGATGCGAAACGCGACGTCTCGGAACGTTTGCATGGTGCACGTCGGTTTTTGATTGACGTGACAAGTGATCGCGGGATATCGGATCTCAGGATTTGGAGGCCTCAAAGTCTGGTCCCAGAAGCGACGAGTGAGCGAGATTGCGAGATTCCGAGCCGTGGGAATCTCGGGACTTCGGATCTCGGAGGATGAGCGTTCACTGGCATAGAATCGCGAGTCGCGATAGTGCGAGGTCCCGACAAATAGAGACAGGGTCAACGTTGACTGGGAGTATCGGGTCTCGGAACCCGAGCGTCAAATTCCCGGTCGCGGGATTCGCGAAGCCGCGAGAACCGGTCCTTCGTTAGATTAAGGGCAATGATCGACGGAGGAAACTGTGGGTAAAGACCTCCCGAGGGAGTTGGAAGGGCATCGACTCTTCGAGCTGCGGGGAAAAGAAGGTCCTGGTGGAGCGACTGTGCCGTCGAAGGCGGAGGTTGCGATCAATAATTAAGGAAAACAAACAATAACTAGGAGAAATTCCTAATAAGAAATAAGTTTGTAGAAGTTTAGGGAAGTTGGGATTGGAACCCTAGCTCTTTTAAAGCCAAGATTTCAAAACTTGTAGCAACTGAAACCAAAACTATTCCCCATCAAGGGTTCATAGCAGCTGGGGTTTGAAAATTAAGAATGATCCAATCAATGCAAGGATTTGAACCCTATAACAACCAAAATTTGTGAGACTAATGTCAAGAAAAAATTTAAAATGGAGCCATCAAAGGGTCATAGTAATAAGAATTCAAAAATTGGGAAAAAATTAAGTGAACAATGAAGTCAAGTCAAAACTAAACCTAAAACTAGAGGTTCTAAACTCGAACCTAGCACATCAAAATTGTTGGGTTTAGAAACTGTGAAGCCAAAATGGGATATCAATGACCAAGATTTGAAAATCGAACCTCTTGTCTTTGTTGGAAATTTGGTTTTCATTGATGTCAACCTTAACAAAGATGTGAATTTCCATTTTTTCACTGGTTTTAAGAGAAGCATTGTTAATGTGCCATGATGAGATGTATTAATTTCAACAAAGATGGGGCATTGATGTAAAATTATTGCAGATCCTGAAGCTCAGGAGAGGTAGCATGAGGATCGCACATAAGACAGAGCGCGAGGTGGAGAGTAATATAATATAAATAATTGGAAGCATTACAACTGTTATATCCATATTGGGAGCAATCACAGACGTTGGATCAATCCAGTGATCGAGAGAGATTAAATCTCAACCATCAAATCGATTTGATCATCCGCAGTCGTTCAATTAGGTTAGTTAGTTCTGTCATGGTCATTCAACGCTGACCCTCCATGTATATATAAGTTTAAGTCATCCAATAAATATCGAAGCCAAAATCGCCGAAATCATGCAAGCGCTAATCTCAATTGTTAAATTGATCATAATCGTCTGATCAAGCCAATGGAAGGATAAGGAAAGTGGAAGTTTCAACTGACAATAAGTGGTCATAATAAATTTATGACCATTTCCATAGGTAATCCTTCGGGAATTTGAAATGTTAGGAACTGCAAGGATCGCGAAATCATGGCAGTCGTCCAATCCGATAGGTAGATCAATTGAAATATTATTCATTGGATTAATCTAGTGGAAGGATAGTGTAAGGGGGAGCTGTCAACTAACAGTAAGAAGTTAGCATCACTTCATTGCCTTTTTGGTAGGTCAACCTTCGGGGAGTTGGAAGATTGTAAAATGAAAACATCACGAAATCCCAGAATCCTGGAATCCCGAAATGATTGTAGACTGTCCATCGGGACGATAGATCTATGGCAGAGTAGCAACCACACGATACAAGTTATAGGCAAGTTAAGAACAGATAAAATGGAATCTAGATCAACAAAATAAATCTAGACCGTTGATCTAGATATTTTAGGAACTATTCTAGTTGTTGGATCATCCAGTGGAAGTCGAAATATTTAGATCTGTCAATCAATCATTTTGATCAACGGGTGAGGTATGTCATAATGCACTGGAATTTGTCAGTTAAAAGTGAGAGGTAACCACTTCAGGAGGTACCACTTCGGAAGAATGAGGGGATTGTAAAGGGAGAACAGCTCAATTTTCGAAGTCCGGAGGATTTGGTTCCAGCACCAATCATGTGATAAGGTAAAGGAGTTTATAAGGAGCTCCAAGGGCATAGAAGTAAATAAGCTTGCGAACATTTTTGAATGAGGTCTTGTGTAGAATAATAAGGGCGAAAGAGAGGCGTAGAATAAGTGCTTAAGTGGATAAGCATGTTGGTTTAAGCCCATTATCATTTGGAAAAGTGGGTTGAAGAAAGCGCCTTTGGAGAATTCAATTTTTGTAACAATTTAAAGGGCATGTGGAGTAATTTGACAATAATATTGGAATCCAACCATTCCATTGCTTCTACAATATTGTTTTCACATGAAGGGATAAATAACTTACAAAGGGTTTGAAGTATTTTAAGTTAAAATCAACTATTAAATGTCAGCGTTATTGTTAAAATTAAATGAAGAGGTGCAATGGTTCATTGTCAAAATACACATTGGTTCAATCTTGTACCTATTAAAATACTATATAAACCATAAATTATGGTGGAAATAAAAAGTCTTTGTGGTCTAATTCAAAATATCAAAACACAAACAGAGTCCAAGGAAGAACTTGAAACATTCACATGAAGTGAGGGTGGTAGGGAGGAGCAAGGCAGGATTGGAGTCCTCTACAGGTTGAAGCCTAAAACAAGGGAGTTGGTGATTCCTCAAGTTGGTGCTTGAAAACAAGGGAGTTGGTGCTTCCTAAGTTGGTGCTTAAAAACAAGGGATTTGGTGCTTCCTCAAGTTGGTGCTTCAAAATAGGGAGTTGTCGTTTCCTAGAGTTGGTTCTCTAAACAGGGGATTGGTATCTCCTTGAGTTGGTGCTCAAAAGAAGAGAGATTGGTGTCTCCTACACATTGTAACTTGTACTTTTTGTAATTTTTATATTTAATTTATATTTTTCAGTATATTCTTGTTGATCAATTGTTGTGATTGATAAGTTTAAATAATTAATTATTATTAAAAATATTAAAAAAGAAGCAATATTGATTCACCCACCCCTCTTAGTATTGGCCAACATTTCAACAATTAGTATTAGAGCATGTTCCTTCACCATATTCTAACCACTTGAAGGAAGAATCTAAGAAATCCCTATGGATCAACAAGAAGGAATGTCCTCTAATAGAGCACCATTATTCAAAGGATATGATTATGCATTTTGGAGTATAAGGATGAAAATTTATCTGATGTCTCTTGTATGTGATGTTTGGCTATATGTGGTAAATGGTTACATTGCACCAACTATTGCACCCTCAAATGTTGTGGTAAAGAAACTTTGCAATGATAATTCAAGAGTTGTTAATGGAATTCTGGGTGGATTAGCTAATCCTATATTTGTAAAAGTAATGCATTGTAAATCAACAAAGGAAATTTGGGACAAACTAAAAATCATATATGAAGGAAATGGAAAATTCAAGCAAGCAAAACTTCAAACTTACAGTGGACAATTTGAGAATATAAAAATGAAAGAAAATCGTTGCACAATATCTTTAAAGAGTGGATGAAATTGTCAATTCAATCAGAGAACTGGGAGAAGATTTAGATGCAAAACTATTGTTCAAAAGGTACTGAGATCATTACCAATGAGATATGATGTCAAAGTTTCTACCCTGGAGGATCATGAAAACCTTGAAAAAATTACAATGGATGAACTTCATGGGGTTCTTGTAGCCTATGAAATGAGAACGGGACAAGAAAAACCATCAAAAGGGGAAGCAACCTTTAAATATTCAAAAACAAAGAACCATGAACATGTATAAAATGAAACTCACTTAGAAATATCAGATGAAGAAGAAGATAACTTCATAAGGAAAATTAGGAAAGGGTCTAAGAAATACAAAGGGAAGTTACCTTCCAAATGCTTCAAGTGTGGAAAAATTGGACACTTTTCTAATAAATTTTCCTATCCCAAGTAGGAGGATAGTGATGATGAAGAAGCTTACAAATAGAAAGACCGTGAAAGGGATAAATCCAAATACAAAGATAAATTCTACAAGAAAAAGAAAATGTTTTACTCCAAAGAAGACAACAGTTTATCTAACATGAGTGAAGATGAGGAGACAAAGCTTCTATTTATGGGAATAGAAAATCAAAATGAAGATGAAGGAAACTCTGAAGTTGAAGGAGAAGTAGACCTTGAAGAATAACTTATTAGTTCTCTTGAAGAACTGAGAAAATATAAAAAGATGAATAAATCATTAAGAGAACAACTACTAGAGTATGAAGAAGTACAAAAATCAAGAGAAAAGGAAGTTTCAAAAACTATCAAGAAAACATAGCAAATTATTATTTACTTGAAGACTGAACTCCAAGAAGCCAAAATAACTAAAGAGGTCATAAGAAAACAACTCAGTGAAAAGAAACAAGAGTGTGAAAATATAGAGGCTAAAATTGTCCTTCTAAAAAGGGAACTTGAGAAAGAAAAGAAGCAATCGAGATCTGAAAACAGTTCAAAAATATTGAATGGAATTCTTAATAGTCAAATATCATCAAGTAATAAAACAGGACTAGGTTATGATCAAAAGAAATAAAATAAAGGATCAAACTCTACATCATAGGAAACTAATCAAATTCCTAACAATTATACAGCTTCCCTTCAAAGCTCCTTCAAAAAGAAACAAGACAATATAAAGACCGATTCTATTCGACAGAAATATGTTTTCCCTTCAAAAGAAAATGAACATAGAAATACAACTACAAGAAGAACTTCCCCAAAAAGGTATCAACATCTCTTTCTTGGTTATTGCTTCTCTTGCAATAATTTTGGGCATAAAATGTTACATTGTAGAGCTTATGGAAAGTACAATCATAAAAATGTTCAAAGATATGATTATAAGAATGACAAGAATAATCAAGAGAATAGAAACTATAATTCATTCTCTCCATTACAAAATTACAATGTTGAATGCCACAAATGCAAAAATCATGGTCACAAAGTTAGTGAGTGTAAACTACCAAAGAATCCCATAAAAACTTCCAATATCCAAGAAGAAATACATGAGAAAATATGGAAAAGAAAATCTGAAGTACAAAGCAAGAAAGAGAATGAAGATATTACACCTGAGATTGATGAAGTTGATAATAGGAAAATGATAGGTGAAGATCCTAATAAGGAATGTGAAAATCATAGTTTTTCATAACCTAGTCCTGTTTTATTACTTGATGATAGTTTGTAGGAATTGAGAAATGAAGATCTTGGAAGGTTTTCAATTTCATTTTGATGATCTACTAAAATCCCCATCAACAAAAAAATATTAACAAAAGGAAAGAATGGATTGAAGGACTGACTACAATCTCAGTATCATGAACTGAATAAGAAGAAAAACTTGATGACAAATTTGACCATTCCCTTAAAATTTGTTGGGAATTACAAACTGATGCCAATGGAAGAAATTTTAGAACTTGTTTTGATATGAATAATCAAGGAAGGCATATGAGGAAGTTTCAAAATCAACAATGAAGATTTTTGTATAACAACTCCTTGAAGTTTGTCCACAAAGATGAATGAACAACCTAAGCTGTGATGAAATCTTCAACAATTGGATCAGAACAAAAGAAACCAACATTATCTTTGATGATGAAATTCCTAAAAGAATAAGAAACTTATGAAGAGGACTCTTACAACAAAAAACAAGAGGTTATTGAGCAAAGATCAAGGGTTGAGGAGCTACATGATGACAACATTAATATCAAATCTACTTCTATTTGAGTAGAAATATGAGCATGAGAAAGATTTGAATGTCAAGAATATAGCTATGATTGTATGGGCACAAAACCATACATTGTTTGAGACAACAAAAAAATGAAGAGGTTTTTGGGTTACAAATGAGTGAATAAGTTGACTAGCATCATGAAGAAATTGGGAGAAATATGGAAGGAAGTAAAGATAGTTCTTGAGTAGCACTTGTATAAATCTTGGCACACTCTTGAAGGAAGCTAAAAGAAAAACATAATTAAAATATATCTAGTGCATTATTGAAGCAACATGGTTAGAAGAGGATTATAGCTTAAAGTATCATGGAAGAATAAAACATGTCTTGAGTATTTGAGCTAGTAGTACAACAACAGATGAAAGGACCATGGTAAAAGAATTTTTTTGACATATACTAAAAAAATTATAGTCTCTCTTGAAAGGTCTTGATTGTATAAAATTAGTAGTCAAAGAGGGAGAATTGTTGACAGGGGGAGTTGCAAAATAGTAGAAGGAAGTTCCTTTTCCATTGATATCAAAGGGGGAGATATTAAAAATAAAACAAGTCCAAAGTAAAAATCATTAAGATAGGGGGAGTCAACCCAAAGGACTAAAAAAAAATTTAGTACACATTCACAGGGGGAGCAAATCTGTTTTACTAAGTTTCCATCAATGAGAAATGGGGAGATTTTTGGAAATTTGGTTGTCATTGATGTCAACCTTAGAAAATATGTGAAGTGGAATTGTTTCGCTGGTTTGAAGAGAAGAATTATTAATGTGCCACGATGAGATGTATTAATGTCAACAAAGATGGGGCATTTCTATCAAATTATTGCAGATCCTGAAGCTCAAGAGAGATAACATGAGAATCATGCAGAAGACAAAGCACGAGGTGCAGAGGAATCCAATATAAAGAATTGGAAGCATTACAGTTTTTAGATCCATATTGGGAGCATTCACAGTCGTTGGATCAATCCAATGATCGAGAGATATTAAATCTCAATTGTCATATCGATCCAATCATCCTCAATCGTTCGATTCGGTTAGTGAGTTTCGTGGTGGTCATTCGACACTGACCCTCCAGGTATAAAGAATTTTAAGTAATCCAAAAAATCCTGAAGCTGAAATCGTCGAAATCGCACAAGTTGTCAATCTCAATTGTTAAACTAATCAGAATCATTTGATCAAGCCAGTGGAAGAATAAGGAAAGTGGAAGTGTCAACCGAAATTTAGCAGTCATCATCGCTTTATTACCATTTCGGTAGGTAATCCTTCATGAATTTGAAAGGTTGGGAACTGCAAGGATCGTGAAATCATGAAATCACAAAACCCTGACAACTGCCTAATCTGATAGGTATATTGATTGAAATCTCAATCGTTGGATTAAGCTAGTTGAAGGATAGTGTAAGGGGGAATTGTCAACCGAAAGTAAGCTCTTAGCATCACTTTATGACCGTTTCGGTAGGTCAACCTCCGAGGAGTTGGAAGATTGTAAAATGAAAACATCATGAAATCTTGGAATCTCAAAATCCTGAAATGATTGTGGACCCTCCATTGGGACGATAGATCTATGGCGGAGTAGAAACCACATGCAAAACGTTGTAGGTGAGTTAAGTGCAGATCAAAGGGAAGTCAGATCAGTGAAATAAATCCAGACCGTTGATCTAGAGATTTCAAGAATTATGCTAGATGTTGGATCAACCAGTAGAAGGATAGGATAAAAGTGCATCAGAAGTAAAAATATTTAGGTCTGTCGATTAATCATTGCAATCAAAAGATGAGGTGTGTCACAATGCACCAATAGTTGTCATATAAAATTTAGAGGTAACCACTTCGAGAGGTACTACCCTAGAAGAATGCAAGGATTGTAAATGGAGAATAGCTTGATTGTCGAAGTCTGGAGGATTTGGTTCCAACATCGGTTGTGTGATAAGGTAAAGTAGTTGATAAGGAGAACCAAGGGCCTAGAACAAAATAAGCCCGCGAACATTTTCAAATGAGGTCCTATATAGAAGAATAAGGGACAAAGAGAGGCTCTAGGAGAAACACTTAAGTGCATAAGTCCGCAGTCATTTGGAAAAGTGGGTTGAAGAAAGTGCCTTTGCAGTATTTGATTTATGTAACAGTTTAAATGGCTTGTGGAGTAATTTGACAATATTGGCACCCAACCATTCCATCGCTACTACAATATTTTTTTCACATGAAGGGATAAATAACTTACAAAGGATTTGAAGTCTTTAAGTTAAAATCAACTACTAAATGTCAGCATTATTGTTAAAATTAAATGAAGAGGTGCAATGGTTCATTGTCAAAAGACACATTGGTTCAATATTTTACCTATTGAAATACTATATAAACTAGAAATTGTGGTGGAAATAAAATGTCTCTGTGGTCTAATTCAGAATATTAAAACACAGACAGAGTCCAAGGAAGAACTTGAAACATTCACATGAAGTGAGGGTGGTAGGGAGAAGTAAGGGAGGATTGAAGTCCTCTATAGGTTGAAGCCTAAAACAAGGGATTTTGTGCTTCCTCAAGTTGGTGCTTGAAAATAAGGGAGTTGGTGCTTCCTCAAGTTCTTGTTGCTTTCTAGAATTTGTGCTCTAAACATGGGATTGGTGTCTCCTTGAGTTGGTGCTCAAAAGAAGAGAGATTAGTGTCTCCTACATGTTGTAACTTGTACTTTTTTTAATTGTTATATTTAATTTCTATTTTCAGTACATTCTTGTTGATCAATTGTTGTGATTGATAAGTTTAAATAATTAATTATTATTGAAAATATTGAAAAAGAAGAAATATTGATTCACCCTCCCCCCTCCTCAGTATTGGCCAACATTTCAACAGTATAAGAAATTAAAGGCAAAGGATCTGAAATTCTAAAGAACAAGGTGAAAATGATAGAGTCAAGGAAGAGAAAGGCCAATTTTGATAAAGAACATTTACCGATGAGAAGGAATACATGAAGCATGAATAAGCATGCTAGAATCAAGGGAAATTCCAGACATAATGAAGAAAATAAACCAATGATAGAAGTTGTAGACTCAAAAAGAACAATTGATGAACATGGTAATCCCACAACCAAAGGTATAAGTTGGTATTTATGTGATCAAGCTATGAGTAAAATACCTTCATGTAAAAATTATGCATAAATAAATCACCATGTTGAAGACACTGCAGATACAAAGATGATATCTTCTTTAAAGTTTCAAAAGAAGATTAGGAAGATTAAAAATTTGAAATCAAAACTTCGGGAAGTTGAGTTATTATACAGACACATTAAGTTTGAGAATGAAGTATTAAAAATCAATGTTACCAAACTTTAGGGAGAGAATGAGAAAATGTAAGCACTATAAGGAAAAGACCATCTAGCAGAGGTTTTTAGTGTTACAAAATTGGAAAAAAATGTCAAGAAAACCTCCATGAAAACATCTATTTTTGGTAGTGGATGTTTTTTGTGAATATTATAACAGAACTTAATTATAACTAAAAAATATTGGGCAGGTGGAGGTTGTAGAGGATGTTTTTCTTAGTGGTGCGCTTCATGGTCTATACGCACCAGTGTGTTCCCAAACATAAAGCATTGGTTCCTACATTACACTGAAAGAACCGTACGAGACCTAAAATGTTTGGGGCACCAGTGCGTTTATACAAAATAACACCTCGGCTATTTAATCACAACAATGCACCTATGGAATCTATGATACTAAGCACCGATGCGTTCTCTAACTTAAAATATCGGTGCTTACATTTACAAGAAAGCACGGGGGTTGTCCAAAAATTATTGGGGCACCGATGCTCTTATAAGAAATAACGCACATGTGCCTTAATAAGAATAAGGAATCAGACGAATCTATGATACCATGCATCGGTGCATTAAAAAATAAACCCTACTGGTGCATGATATTCAAAAAGCACCGAGGCAAAAGTGTGATACAAAAGAACCAATGCTTTTTTATCATTAAACACATCGGTTGTCATTTTCTCTTTTTATAAACATTGACTTGTGACAATGCACAATTATTGTTATTTTTTAATTTCATTGTTCATCAAAAAATTCACATATATCTTATAATATTATTCATATAAATTAAATTATGATTAGTGCATTTGGATATGATGTTTGGATTAATTTGTTATATCATCATATTTTTCATCTCTTCATTATAATATTTAATCATCCATATATTTAATCAGTGATGTAACATTTCACAACAACATTGGACAACACAATAGAATAAAATAAAACATATTTTATTATATATGAATAATAGGCTCTTTGTCATACAAAATGGGTCGACACTTATTAGTAACCCCTTGTCTTTCAATTAGGACACTAATTCCATTACATTAAACAAAATGTATGATTTTCACAGACAATTATGCAATTATTTTTTTTCTAAATTTTAATTTGTATCTAAATAGAGATACAAATTATAAAAAAAATTATTATTAAAATCAACAGTAAAATTTAAAAAATTTACTATGCAGGGTTTTGGGTGAATCACAAAACCCTTCAAATTCTGATTTTTTGAATAATTTTGTTGTTCCAAAAGGGTTTTGAATGGATCACCATAACCTTCAAATTTTGATCTTCTGAATAAGTCTCATGTTCCAAAGTATTGATATGTTGCTCCACAATGCTCCCCTGTATGTCTCTCTTGCAAATCTCTCCCCTATAAATTTTGGCAAAATAATAAAATATTGAATAACTTAATACCCATGAAATATTTTATGAAAAGGGTTTTAAATGAATCACCATAAACTTCAAATTATGATCTTTTGAATAATCATGTTGTTCCAAAGTATTCTTATGCTCCACAATGATCTTCGGTATGTCTCTCTTGCAAATATCTCCACTGTAAATTTTGGTAAAATAATGAAACATTGAATATGTTTTTACTATTTAAATGACTTTATAAAATTATATTTTAAATTCCTGCTCTTTTTCCAATCGTAAAAAATCAAAGTCATTTTTTTTTATAAGTTTTTCGAAACCCTGGTACATCTATTAATATAATGCACCAGTGTTTTTCTATATAAAATGCACTAGTGCACTTAAAAATTTTGGAGCACCGATATCAAATAATTATTTTTTATTTATTTACGAACCGGTGCGACTCGTAAATAAATGCCCCGATGCTTTTTATTGTTATATATGCATTGATGTGTGTTGTTTAAATAAGCACACCATTATGCTTTCAAAGTTATCTAAATTTTTATTTGCACACAAAATAGTATATTCATCTTAAATTATCTTTTAGGATGCATCGACATGACTTGCAGTACTTCATAGTATACATTTTCTACTTAAATTCTCCTTATTCTTAAAAAAGTATTGTTGATTTTTCTCAAATGCACGGAGAAAAGCTTATAATATCAAATGGTCAATTCTTCAAATCCTATCCCATTCTATATTTCTCAAAGTCCATCACGTAGTTCTCCCTTTCCATCTCCAGTAAGTTTAGATTTTATTTATATTTCAATTATCTAATTGAATTTATTTATTTTATCCTTGTCAATCTGAATAAAAATGTATCCAAATTTGCACGATCCTGATTCAGAATCGAGTTCAGATGCAAATAATATTCCACCAATTCAAAAATGTCAAAATCTCTTATCAGGAGAAACATATCGCAAGTCGTTGGTAGATGAAAATGGACAAGCATTTTACACTGCCAATAGTAACATGCCATCTTCCAGCCGCAATCCTGGGTCAGCGACGGTAATAATCAATGTTGGGTATAATGTAATTTGAACAAACCAATTGCATTGTTCTTACTAATATCATTGATGTACTAATGTTCAATATTTTTGAAATTAGGACTCTGATGATGACCAACCTACCTATCATATTTCGTTGCACCCCACTACAATGTCAAATAAAGAGAAGGCAACAATAAGATAACAACTTGGAGATGAAGCATACCAATAATGGTTGAATCAACCACCTATTCAATTATCACTACTTCCAAATTCACCAATTAGGAATGACTACAACAATAGTATTTCTTCACAAGTTAGCAATGGAGTCAATGAAATTGAGGTTGATTATTTACAGGATACAAATACCATGGAGATAATGTTGTTATATGTATTCCAAAACGATGAGCGAGGGGATGATGCGCATATCATTGATACCTTATTCGAACGTCTGAAATATTCTTCCACCACCCCTCTCTTTAGACCTAGCCAATCAAATTCTACCCAACTAGGGACAACAATGTTACTATACAACTTGAAATCAAATTTTGGCATGTCAAACGCATGTTTCTCGTAAATATTGAGGTAACTGACCATCATTAAGTCCCTTATAATTTGAGAAATCTTGTCACACAATCAACATTAAAAAAAAAAAAAAATTATGAACTTTAAATGACATTGTACATTTCTATTGCCCATTAACTACAGGTTATTCAAAGATAAGGTCCTTCTGAGTGATAATGTCTTGCACGGTAGCTATGAAGAGGCAAAACAAATGTTGAAAATATTGGGTGTTGAGTACATATCATGTCATGCATGTACAAATGATTGTATTACATATAGAGGAGAATATGCAAACAAAGAGATATGTATGAAATGTGGGCATGACATATATCATAAATCAAATAAAAAGGGTAAATCACATGGTCCTCCTCATAATATATTGAGGCACATGCCTATAATCCCAAGGATTCAAAGGCTCTTGTGTTACAAAGAATTAGCTATGTTGCAGGGATGACATGCCTCGCACATAAATGAATCGGTAGTTATGTGAATCCCAACAGATTCAATAGCCATGAATCATATAGAGGATACATGGATCAAAAAATTCAAGGATGAAGTACGAAGTCTACGACTCATCATATCCATGGATGGCGTCAACCCATATTCCCTACAAAACACCAACTATTATGTTTGGCCTATAGTAGTGATCAACAATAATATCCCCCCATGGTTTTTCGTGAAGAATGAACATCTTATGTTGGATCTTATAGTCTCTAGTTGAAGACAAGTGAAGAATATGGATGTCTACCTACAACCATTGGTAGATGAATTGAAGGAATTATGGGAAGGGATACATGTATACGATGTATCAAGACCCATCGCAACAGAGAGGAGTTTTACATTGTATGGCATATGTGCTTACACCACACATGATTTTCTAGGCTTAGGATTTTGATATGGTAAATTACATGTTTATTGATTTTTTTTATATATGTAACAATATTTTTTAGCATATTTAATTCATTGCGATTGTTCTGATATTCGACGCTAACATGCTCTGTATACATTAATAATTTTGAAGGTCTTGTAAAAAAACACTATCATGCATGTAAATGTTGTGGACCTTATCTGAAGGCTAGGTGGTCCAACCACCTATGAAATCCAATGTATGATCACTCTAGGGTTTTCCTCCCAGAACAACACCCTTACAGAAGAGAAACGTTCGCTTTCAATGGTAAACCAGAGAGAACCCAAAGGCCTACAATAATGAAACCAAAAAAATAGATTACAACATATGAGAGAGAGAAGGAGAAGGATATTGCATAAATGTTTGATTCAAATGGGGATCCTATGTTCGATGATCCAAAATTATTTGACACCTATGTTGAGAAATTTCCCATTGGGATGAAAAGGAAATATGTCTTTTATGAGCTCCCATATTGGAAGCATCTTAAGATTTCCCACTTACTAGATCCCATGTTTCATATTCTTTATGGAGGCACATATCATCAAAAGAAAGTGGCACATTGGTTGTTAGGAGAGATATTATTTCTTCAAAAAGTAAAAAGAAACATTGGCCAAGAAAAGAAAGTAGAGGAGAGGTTGGTCCCTCTTGGTCTTTCAAAGAAGGTGATGTCTCATGGATATTGAAGAAAGTTGATCTTTGTTTGGAAAAGGAAGTTGCATTGGTTGTGAAGGTGCCTTATTTATATGGGTCTTCACTATGACACAACTTCATTATGGAAGACCATTTGTCGGGGTTAAAATCACATGACCATTTGAACCTTATAAGAGCACATATGTCAAAAACATGATTTTATTATTTGTTTTATAAGCTCATTCAATGGGATAAAACATAATTAATTTTGTATGTGTTTACTTTGTAGTGTCATTATCATGTGCTCGTGTGTGGGTGTGTGAACCATGAATTCCCCCAAGACCTGCAATGTGCCATATCTAAATTATCTGCATTTGTACGTTGGATCAAATCAAAGGAGATTCATATGGCTAGCATTCCACGAGGGCGTAAAGAAATAGCAGATATTATTTGTATGTTTGAGAAGGAACCACCAACGAGTTTCATGGACTTACAAGTTCATATTCTAATTCACCTAGTAGATGAGGTTGAATTATTTGGAGTGGTCTCTTATCATTGGATGTTATTCTTAGATAGGTACATGAAGAAATTGAAAGGATTTGTTCGACAAAGGGAAAAGATGGAGGGGTCTATGGCATAGGGGTACATATCATATGAGTCTTTCTATTATTCTAGTTGTTATCCACAATTTTGGTCATTGTGATGATGTCATGATGATGTTATGATGATGGAAAATCAAGCTCTTCACTAAGAACACTTTCCTGAAAGAAGTTACATTTGTCTGCTTCCAGAAATCATGTTTTTAAGGATGTTCGCAGGCTACCTATATATTTGCCTGTGAGAATGCCTTATTCTCGCAGGCTGCATTAAGCTGGAGTGAGAACCTCTCGCACTGTAACTAATAGCCAGGGTGCGAACATGTTCCAAAGGAAGGAAAAAGATAAGATATCGAATCTTCTAGAAGGGAATCTTCTAGAAACATGAGTTGGCTTCGAATGGTTATTCAAGTGTTGGCATTCCATATATCTTGGGATCATTTCCTATCCAAGTAACTAATCTATGTTCTCCTATATATTGAAGAGATTGCTCATGGAAAGGGTTAAGAAGAATAAGCAGCAAGCTAGCTAGAGATTGATTAGAGAATTAGTGCAAGACTATATGGAGAACTGATGCTACAGCAGCAAGAGACGACAGCAAGTTCACCACAGGTGGTTGATTTTCTTCATGCATGAGCAAGTGTGTGTGTCAGAGCTAAGAGCCATTGAAAGGAGACCTATGACATCAAGGCTCAGGTTGTAAGTTTCACTTTCAATTAA
Organism: Picea engelmannii; assembly: GCA_009831015.1. Lineage (NCBI taxonomy): Eukaryota > Viridiplantae > Streptophyta > Pinopsida > Pinales > Pinaceae > Picea > Picea engelmannii. Next base: position 535,921 of record ML797628.1, read on the forward strand.
TTCAATACAGTAATATGTCCCTTTCCCATAAAGATGATGTCACTTTATTACATAACTCCTTGATCATATGCATAAACTAGCTATTGAATATATTAATCTGCCTTTACTTCGATTGGTTTGTACTATTGTGATCCGAACAGTGCAAGAGCATTGGAGCAAAGCTTGGAACAACAGAGACCTAAGGAAAGCGTTCATAAGGTATGTCCATGATCCTCATCTCTTAGTTCATCCAATAGTCTAGATCTAGGGAAAGTGTATTATTCTGTCATGATTTGTTCTAGATCTAGGTGGATCTAGGGAGATCGGTTCGTGTCGGCACTTACGGATTTATCCTATAACAAAATTGGCGACTCCACTAGGGATCTATTCCCTTTTTTCTTTATGGTTTTTGTATTTTCTGTGGCCATTTTCTCTATTTTCATTTTTCTCCTGTTTTGTCAGTGTCTGAGTCCTCAGGATATCCTGAGAGACCTTCTGGGTCCATAAGCCAACTTGAATTTTGCTTGCATTTTCAAATTTTTCATTATCTTCAGGGATTCTCGCACTGTGTCCATTGACAACCTGCGAGAACCAGTCAAGTTCGCACTCTGCCTATATAGTCCAGTGTGAACAACTCATACTTTGCTCCACAGTGGCCTGCGCGAACACTATATTCTCGCACTGTGTAACATTGTTGGCGTGCGAGCAGATTTTTGAAAATTTTGGAAATTGATTTTTGACTTTTTTAATTGCTCAAAACAATTGAATTGCATCTTTTTGGCTTATTAGATCATTAATTTATATATCTCTTGCATTAGTTTGCTTACTTGAACAGATTTAGGGTTTCTAGGCCTTTCTTGCTCTTGGTAGCTTGACTTTCTTTTCTTGGCTCTGATTGACATTTTCATTCTCTTTGACTTCTGGAGTTGAGTCTGTCTGTCTGGCTGAGAACCAGGGATTGGTTGAGAGTTGAGTGTTTGGTGTTTCTCGTTTGC
>ML797628.1:583694-654743 GCA_009831015.1 Picea engelmannii
AGATTTATCGTGAGATGGAAAAGAGGATCACTAAAATGGGAAAAAAAGATGGATAAAGAGATGAATGAGAATAATAATGAGATGAAAAGAAATATGGAAGAAATAGAAAATAATATGGAAGAAAATAAGAATGACATGAAAAATAATATGGATGAAAATAAGGAAGAAATACAAAGATCTATGAAGGAATTGAAAAATTCCATGTCTTCTTTGGTCATTCAAACTCTAGATTAAAAAATCACTAAAGAAGATATCAAAATTTCAAGAACCTATGAAAATAAAGGTAGCAGCCATATTAAACAACCTATCAATAATAAGAAATTCTCAAGTGGATTTAACTCTAATAGTGGAGTTAATTATGGTGGGGTCCTAAATTCAACCTTCCCAAGATTGAATTAAAGAAGTTTGATGGAACATAGGTCTTTACCTGGGTAAACCAAATAGAGCAATATGTTGAACTACATAATATTATGGATGATAAGAAAAGGATTCACATAGAAACTTTGAACTTTGAGATAAAACCCATATCAATGGTACCAATGGACAGTAAGAAGGAAATCCCATTTTTATCATTATACTTTGGGTTTATTTACAAGGGAATTAGAAGCAAAATGTGGGAAAGTTTGGGAACATGATTGTTTCATTCAATTGACAAGAATCAAGCACTTAGGGGATATTGAAGATTATAATTTAGAATTTCAGGTGTTGGCCACAAGGTTGGATGACATAAGTGATGAACAATTGTTGCAATATTACATGGGTGTATTAAAAGAGGACATTAAACATGAGATTTTCTTCAGACACCCTAAACTTTTTATAGAATCTATGCAATCTGCTCATCATATTCAAGCCAAGAATAAGGATACACACAAGTCTACCATTGTTGCACACACATGGAACATAGATAGTTTTGGGGTTCATAAGACAAGTGTACCTCAACCGACAAGGTTAACATCTCAAAAAATGAATGAAAGAAGAGAAAAAGGACTATGTTTCTATTGTGACAACAAGTATAGTAAGGGGCATAAATGCAGTGAGAATAAATTATTCTACATAGACTTTGAAGAGGAAGAATATTAGGAATTGGAACTGCCACAAGATCTAGATATATAGGATACCAATCCCACAATATATTATCATGCATTGGTTGGCATCAATACTCCACAAACCCTCAATATACAAGGATACATAAAAAGGAAAAAGGTAATCGTATTGATTGATTCTGGTAGTACCCATAATTTCATCAATTGTAAGGTAGAAAAAGATCTCAATTGCTTTGTATATCTCGCACCAAAGTTTCAAGTAATGATTACAGAAGGAGGTACCATAAATTGTTCAGGGAAATGTCATAGTATTAAGCTCAACATAGCATGGTCTCGATCAAATTTTCCATTGATATTAGAAGATTATTTTGATTCATTGTATTCTATATTTATAGAAAAATATAGGGATTGGAAAACAATTAATTAAAAAAGAAAATAAATAAAAAGAAATTCTTAACCAAAATAAGAAATTATTGTTTAAAAACAATATTGTATAATTTTTATCTAGAATATTAAAAATTTAAAATAACATACCATTTTGTTGATCAAGTAATAATTTTTTATATAACTTGTCATCTATGGTTCCTAATAAAGTGTCTCCATGATTGAAATTAGTCATTTGCTTCCAATTGTTTTTATACATATATACATTTGACATATAATGAAAGAATCATACCTTCATATGAGATATGTGTGTCAACTTTGTGATCTCGGAAGTGTCAGCTCCTTTCTTTTGCAAACAAATGTTCTCTCAAAGGAAAACTAAAATATTTGTGAGTCAATATAACAGAAAGTGGTAGATTTGGATCATCCCAATCCATCTGCATATGAAAAGTAGGGGAAACCTCCCATTTCAATGGAATTCTCTAACACTGTATAACAAATAACCCCATGTAAAAATCATTTGAATAATATATATAAATGTTGATTGATGGGTACTATGTTACATTTCTCTTAGTATTTATGCAGTATTGAGAGAATGATTTCTTAAACATATGTGTTATATAGATATCAACTAAAAAAATTCAAGTGCAAGTTTATGCATTTGAATTGATAAAAATGAGCATTTAACGACATCAATGTCCTTCCACTTATAAGCATAGTTTGTCATATTAATAGTAAGAATCTCACATAAGAGAGGCTAAAGAGAAATAAAGTCAATTAGTGTGGCTTGAAATGAAGAGGGATAACTACAATGACAACCAAAATGTGATCCATTTTCCTTAGTTTCCATTACATCACTAGTTTCCTTTGCCTTAATAAATATATATAATATATTTATGGTAGCCTTAGGAAATTTAGGCTCCTCTTCCTCTTCCTTTCTCTTTTTCTTCTTTCCAAGAGATTTTGTTTTATTTTCCTCACATTGTTAGGGTAATAACCTCCATAACCCCTTAAGTAGATATATTATCACATATTTCTATGTATGGAGGCCTTCATTAGTAAATAAGGCATATGTATTAGTGTGAACACAATTATTGTAAAACTACTTACTAGGTCCACCTACTAGAAAGTGTTTTTCTATATAATGTTCTTAGGGGATAGAAAGTACTATATAAAGATGTAGAATAATTGTAAAATATGTCTTGGAAATCATTTTTAATATAATATTTTCTCTATCATAGGTTTCCCCCTCGAAGAAGCATATGAACATCGCTTCCATATCAATAAAGGTATAATATTTTGGTTCATATTGTCCATTGTGTTTTAATTTATATTTCTTTCTTCAATATATCTGAGTAATATCTGTAATTTTTTCTCTGAATATTTTTAGTAGCACATCACAAGTGGTATCAAAGCACTTTCCTAGCACATCTTTTAGAGCATTTTTTTTCCAATCTAGAGACATGTTCCAATGTTTATAAATAGCACAGAGATATGTCGTTAAGTAGGTAAAATTGCATTCAGGGAAGCATACATGTAGGAAATATAAGAGGTTTCAATTGTTTGGAAACCCTTGTAACCCTTGTTAGTACCCCTTCAAGAAATATCGCATCAGAAAACACTTGTATACAAAATTCAATTCTGTGTACCCTTTGTTATGCAGCACCCCTACCTCAGCAGGTTTTGCTTGACCTCTCGGTCTAAGGATCATTCTTAATCTCCCTTTGAGTCAAAATAACTCTTCGATTCCTAGTTGGAATATTCACACTTGTAATCATAGGTCCTTCTTAGGAGCTACACCTGCATGAACAAGCACTAGGCATGAACTCTTACCCATGTGACCAACCGATGTGACCACAACCTTTTCCCGAAAAGGGCACATCGGGTTTTGTGAATTTGTGATTCCTGTTGTTGAGTCCCCAAACTCCTTTAGATCCAAAAACCCTAAAATGGACTAATGAACTTCTATCTCCTTCATTAATTCCTTCTGATGTGACTCTCTGCCACAAACTGGGGCCCAACCTTCGATTGCATCGGAGATTCGCAACTCGAGAGTTCACGATACAAGGATCCTCCTTTTCCCGAAAGTTTTAACTCATGACTTCTTTGTTGTAGATCAAAGGTCCAGATCCTTGCACGATCTGACGGTCCAGATCCTATCGGGATTTCACGAATCAGGATTTTGTGATTCTTTCCATCTCGTCACAGCCTTCTCCAAACCCCTGAATTCCAAAATGGCGAAATTCAAGCATGAGATCAACGACTCTTGTTGATCCAAATCTCACGGTTATTCTCTCTCCTGAGATTTTGAATGCTTAAGGACTCTCTCCTTAACTCTTTTGCTGATCTATGAGATCCAACGGTCCACGAGAAATCAATAGTTCTCCCTCCGGGAAACTTCAACCGTCCATTCAAGTTCTTGATCCTCCTAGCTATATAACTCGGTGCCTCCTTCTGAACTTGAATTTTGTGAGGTGACTTCAACCCTCATATTCCTTCGAACTCTTTGAAGCCTCTATCCCTCCTGAGCTTGGTTTTGGCTGCAAACTCAATGATTCCAAGGGATTCTTGCGCGCACTCCCTACGGATTTCACGATAATCATGGATTATCTGATATCTTCCTCTTCTGTGCACTCCTTGCAACATAATCCTTCCACCACTTGCTTGGGTCAGAAAATTCTAAGACTTCAATCAGCCTACGCACACATTGCATGGTTTTGTGCTATACCTACACTTCTGCTGATATGGGAACGATGGTATCCCTCCTGATCTTATCTAAGGTAAAACCCAGAACCTGTCAATGCACACTTTGCGGATTTTCACTGCACTCCTTGCAGGAAATTCTCAGGACGAGAAACAATTGAAACTCATATCCTCCCTCTCACTGACTTCATACATTCAACATGAAATCATACATATACATAGCATTGAAACAAATGCATAACAGAACATATAAGCAAACTGTAAACATACCATTAAGAGATGCAAACAGTAATCACCACAACACCATGAAACTGAATTAAAGATTTTTCATATTAATTCCAGTACATCTGTACATGGGTTCAATAGAAATAGTTATCTACTTATACAACTTTTTTGTTTTTTTCTCATGTTCTCTTGCTCTCGAGCTCTCTAACTCTTACAATGAGAATAATCTTTCAATACAATACATTCAAGGGAGATTTCTAGAGTTTTCCCTCCTACACTCTAAGCTATCTAATCGAAAATAAAGCCTACATTTAATACAATAAATGCCTCCAACCGACCGATGAGAGCTACGCTCAAGATCTGTGTTACAACCCCAAAACCATTTAAGGGCAATTACATCCCTCAGATATTACATTAATGTTTCATCTTTTCAAATTCAAAATTCCTTCAAAATATGCGTTGGTGTGTTTCCAGTTATCCTCAAATTGCATGTGCTTGCTTTGTCGACGATGCTCCTGCATCATATTCCTCTAGCTGAAAAATTCATGAACTCATGTTCATAAGCTCCTGCACTGTCTGTCCATGTTTCTAGATATTCACTTCACTTTCCCAACTGGCATCCTCAATCGGGTGTCCTTTCCATTTGATCAAATACTCAAAATATGTCTTTCTCCGAGTCTTTTTGCTAACTCTGAATCAACGACCTTTTCCATCTACGGTTTTTCAGCTACATGCATCTGTCTGGCCCATTGAACTTATTTATGATCCTTTAATCCCTCTATTTCATCTATTCTATAAGGATACATATCGGCTACATTTAATATGGTTGATATTCCCACCCCATCTGGCAATTATATCTCATAATCATTTTCCTCAAATTTCCTCAAAATATTACACAGCCCTATCTTTTTCATATTTAGTTTATTATATGTTCCCCTTGGGAATATTTGTTTTCTTAGGTGCACTAAGACTAAATCTCCCACTTCAAACTGAATCTCTCTTCAGTCTTGATCTGCTCTGTGCTTATACTCCTGGTTAGAATACTGCAACCTCTCTTTAATCTTACTATGGAGCTCTTGCATCTCCGCTGCAAATTCCTTTGCTCTAGCACTTCTGAATTCACTTTTATCTAAGTCTCTCAACTTAGATACTCCTCTCGGCTACATTCCATACATTATATAGAATGTTCTATGTCATGTGCTTTTGTTAGGTGAATTGTTATATGCAAATTCTCCTTGTGGCAGAACCTGATCCCACTGACTGTGATGTTCAGCTACTAAACTCCTCAAAAAATTCCCTAAACTTTGATTCACTACCTCATTATGTCCATCTGTCTGAGGGTGATATGATGAGCTAAAAGATAAATTAGTCCCCAGCTTCTTCCACAGTGTCCTCCAGAAATGACCATTAAATTTGGTATCCCTGTCTGAAATAATACTCTTGGGTAAACCATGAAGTCGAACAACTTCTCTAAAAAATAGGTTTGCAATGTGTGTTGCATCACTGGTTCTCTGACATGGAATGAAATGTGTCATTTTTTAGAATCTGTCGACTACCACGAATATGGAATCACAACCTCTCTATGTCCTTGGTAGTCCTAACACAAAATCCATGGTTACTGTGTCCCACGGCCTCTCTAGTACTAGCAATGGTTGATATAATCCGATATTTTTTATTTTCCCCTTTGCGTGCTGGAAAATTCTACACCTGTTGACAAATTTCTTGACATCCTTCCTCATCCCTGGCCAATAATATAAACTTTTTAGCTACACAAATGGCTTATCATGGCCAAAATGTCCAGCCAATCATCCACTATGTTTTTACTTCAAAATATTCTCTCTCATGGAACTCTTCGGGATACACAACTGATTTCTTTTGAACAATAATCCATCCTAGATTAAATATTCAATCCATTGGCTTCTGTCTCTCAAAAAAGGATTTTCACATGCTTCAAAAGCATCCTTGAAATATGAATCATCCTTGTACATGTCCTTAAGGCTATCAAAACCTAAGGTCTTCACTCAAAACTCCTGCAGAATCAAACATTTCCTGCTCAATGCATCAGCAACCTTGTTAGCAGTTCCAAAAATGTGCTTTATAACAAAAGTAAAGTTCTTCATAAATTCAACCCATCTCGCATGTTTCTGGTTCAATTTCTCCTGTCTAGTTATGAATTGTAAAGCATGGTTATCGCTATACAAGACAAACTCTTTCGGAACCAAGTAGTGCCTCCATTTCTTCAGCGCATGTATGATTGCATAAAACTCTTTATCATACGTGGAATATTTCATATTGGCATCATTCATATTCTCACTGAAGTATGCAACTAGCCTATTGTCTTGAATTAAGACTACTCCAATCGCAAATCCAGAACTGGTTGTCCAGTTATCTTTTCCTTCAACAACTTAAAAATTTTATCTTCTTCCTCCATCCAATGAAAATATTTGTGTCTTTTCTTTACTGTGTCCATCATTAGTGCAGAAATTCCACTAAAATTTCGGATGAACTTCCTGTAAAAACTGGCTAGTCCATGGAATCTCCTAACTTCAAAGATATTCCTTGACAATGGACATTCTTTTATTGCTTTTACCTTTTCTGGATCCATCTTCAACTCATTCAAAGAGATCACAAAACCTAAATAAATGAGCTCTTTCTTCATGAAAGAGGACTTCTTCAGATTTATCAGCAACTTCTCTTGTTGTAACCTCCTCATTACTAGAGTTAAATGTCTCAAATGTTCTTCCTCGGTCTTACTGAAGATCAGTATATCATCAAGATACACAATTACAAACTTTCCAATGAAATCTTTCAATACTTCATTCATCAATCTCATGAAAGTACTTGGTGCATTCTTTAAACCAAATGGCATGACAAGCCATTCATACGGCCCTTCATTTGTCTTGAATGTTGTCTTCCATTCATCACCTTCCCTCATTCTAATCTGATGATATCTTCTTTTCAAATCAATCTTTGAAAAAAACTTTGCTCCACTCAAGAAATCCATCAAGTCATCCATCCTCGGTAAAGGAAATCTATACCTAATTGTGATTTTGTTTATAGCCCTTGAGTCTGTACACATTTTCCATCCACCATCCTTCTTTGGACTTAACATTGTTGGTACAACGCATGGACTCAATATTTCTCTCATTAACCCCTTGTCCACCAAATCTTGGACTTACTTCTTGACTTCTTCATTCTCCTGTGGTGTCAGTCTGTACGCTGCTTTGTTTGGAAAACTCGCTCCTAGTATAAGGTCAATGTGATGGCTTATACTTCTGATGGGTGGCAATGAACAAGGTAAATCTTCCACCACTATATCAGCAAATTCCTCCAGCATTTCCTGAATTTCCTCTGGTAGATCATCTATCCAAGTATTGGTCAAAATGACTCTAGGTTTCCTCACCACAACAAATTGCATGTCTTCTTCTTTCTTGACTTCATCCATAAGTTCCTTCCCACTCATGAGAAGTATAGTGTTCATGTTTCTTCTTTCACCTTCGTGTCTTCGATTGGCAGCAACATATGTGTCCTACCATTTTTTCTAAGGTGTATATGTCCTTTCTCCCATCATGAACAACATTTATGTCATATTGTCATGGTCTCCCCAAAAAAAGATGACAGACGTCCATGGGAATAACATCACATAATATCTCATCTCTATATCCCCCTATATTAAATTCAACTAAACATTGTTTAGTGATTGTTACTTGATTTCCCCTTTGCAACCATGAAACCTTGTATGGGCTTGGATGTTCAATTGTCTCCAATTATAGCTTCTCTGTCATTTTTGTGGATACTAGATTATTTGTGCTTCCATTTTCCATTATCACCTTGCATTCCACAAATTTTTCCTCTAGAACAGATTCTTTTCCTCCTTCTTTGGTTTCAAGAGAATTTTCCTCATCATTAAGGATCCTCCGCTTTCCTCATCTTCTACCTCAACATTTTGCCTCTACGCTTTTGAAATGTGAGCTTTGCCTCCTCCATATATTTTTCTATAAGGACATTCAAAATATTTGTGTATGATCTTTCCACAGACAAAACACTTTATTTCGCCTCCTCTGCATCTTCCTCTTGCTCGCGAAAAAGTGTTCTTATCTGCATATTGTCTTCCATGTGAATTTCCTCCTCTTTCTGGGTGATTATGAGGCTTCTTTTCTTCATCCTTGGGCTTCTATACTCTATCCTTGGAAATTGATTTACCTCTTCTCTAAATTCTACCTCTGCCCCTTTGACCTTTCTTTCAGGCCAATTTTTCTTCTTCCTTCAGAGCAACCTAATAACCATCTTCCACATTTCTGATTGTCACCATGATCATCTCATCCTGAATGTCATATCTCAGACCATTCATGTATCTGGAAACCTTTTCATAATCACTCTTGCGATGACCTTCTTTGATGCTAAGTATGTAAAAATCCCCAGTGTATTCCTTCATTGTCATCCCCTTCTGTCTCAAATTTTTCATTCTTCGAAACAGATTGATTTGGTAATCTCCAGGTATAAACTTGGCTTTCATCTTGGCGACCATCCTATCCCAGCTTTTTATTCTTTGCTTGCCTTTGCAACATCTTTCATCCTGCAGTTCATCCCACCACAATGTTGCATTCCCTTTCAATCCAGTGACAACATGTTTTACTTTCTTATCTTCTTCGATATCTTAATAATCGAAGTACTTATCCAGAGCTCTAAACCAATCTAGCAGCTCCTCAACGTCTAAGTTACCTTCATACATCGGGATGTCCATTTTTTCTCTGGCCCTTATTCTTGCAACAGCTCTTAATAGATTTTATTCTACATCATCTTCGACTATAACTTCGTCTTCATCGAGTCATGCTTCATTTTTCATTCTTGGATTCACTGACATATCCAGCATTAGTTGTCCATTTCCATGTTGTCTCCATAGCATCTAATCGAGCACGTAGTTCTCTCATTTCCCATTCCAAAGTTGGATCGGGCATCGGTCTTTCTTGACATCTTTTTGGTGGCATTGTTGTAATCTGCTCTTTGCTACAGAAATTAAAAATGTGTTCTTTGATACCACCTGACATAGCACCCCTACCTCAATAAGTTATGCTTGACCTCCCAGTCTAAGTATCATTCTTAATATACCTTTGAGTCGAAATGACTCTTTGATTCCCAGCTATAATCTTCACACTTGTAACCACAGGTCCTTCTTAGGAGCTACACATGTGCGAACAAGCACTAGGCGCGAACTCTTACCCACGTGACCAACCGATGTGACCACAACCTTTTCCCAAAAAGGAAATGTTGAGTTTCACGACTTCGTGATTCCTGTTGTTGAGTCCCCAAACTCCTTCAGATCCTGAAACCCTGAAATGGACTAATGGACTTCTATCTCCTCCCTTAATTCCTTCTGATGTGACTCTCTGCCACAACCTAGGGCCCAAGCTTCGAGTGCGTCGGATATTCGCAACTCGAGAGTTCATGATACAAGGCTCCTCCTTTTCCCAGAAGTTTGAACTCACAACTTCTTTGTTGTAGATCAAAGGTCCAGATCCTTCCACGATTTGATGGTCCATATCCTATCGGGATTTCATTAATCGAGATTTTGTGATTCTTTCCATCTCGTCACAACCTTCTCCAAAACCCTGAATTCTGAAATGGTGAAATTGAAGCACGAGATCAATGACTCTTGTTGATTCAGATCTGATGATTATTCTCCCTCCTGAGATTTATAATGCTTAAGGACTCTCTCCTTAACTCTTCCTCTTATCTGTGATATCCAACAGTCCACGGGAAATCGATAGTTCTCCCTCCTAGAAACTTCAACCATCCGTTAAATTTCTTGATGCTCCTGGCTATATAACTCGGCGCCTCCTTCTGAACTTGAATTTTGTGAGGTGACTTCAACCCTCATCTTCCTTTGAACTCTTTGAAGCCTATATCCCTCCTGATCTTGGTTCTAGCTACAAACTCAATGATTCCAAGGGATTCTTGCGTGCACTCCCTGTGGCTTTCATGATAATCATGGATTATATGATGTCTTCCTCTTCTGTGCACTCCTTGCAACATAATCCTTCCACCACTCGCTTGGGTCGAAAAATTCTAAGACTTCAATTGGCCTACGCACACCTTGCATGGCTCTGTGCTATACCTACACTTCTGTTGATATGAGAATGATGGTATCCTTCCTGATCTTGTCTGAGGCAAAACCTAGAACCTGTCAATGCACACTTTGCGGACTTTCACTGCACTCCTTGCAGGAAATTCTCAGGATGAGAAACAATTGAAACTCATATCCTCCCTCTCACTGACTTCATACATTCAACACTTAATCATACATACACACAGCATTGAAACAAATGCATAAAAAAAAATATAAGCAAATTATAAACATACCATTAAAAGATGAAAACAATAATCACCACAACACCATGAAACTGAATTAAAGATTTTTCATATTAATTCTAGTACTTTTGTACATGGGTTCAATAGCAACAGTTATCTGCTATTGAACCCATGTGTGTTGCATCACTGGTTCTCTGACATGGAATGAAATGTGCCATTTTTTAGAATCTTTCGACTACCACAAATATGGAATCACAACCTCTCTATGTCCTTGGCAGTCCTCACACAAAATCCATGTTTACCGCGTCCCATGGCCTCTCTAGTACTGGAAATGGTTGATATAACCCGGTATTTTTTCTTTTCCCCTTTGTGTGCTGGAAAATTCTACACCTGTTGACAAATTTCTTGACATCCATCCTCATCCCTGGCCAATAATATAAACTTTTCAGCTACACAAATGTCTTATCATGGCCGAAATGTCCAGCCAATCCTCCTCTATGTTTTTCCTTCAGAAGATTCTCTCTCATGGAACTCTTCGGGATACACAACTGATTTCTTTTGAATAATAATCCATCTTGGATTAAATATTCAATCCATTGGCTTCTGTCTCTCAAAATGGGATTTTCACATGCTTCATAAGCATCCTTGAAATCTGAATCATCCTTGTACATGTCCTTAAGGCTATCAAAACCTAAGTTCTTCACACAAAACTCCTGCAAAATCAAGCATTTCCTGCTCAATGCATCAGCAACCTTGTTAGCAGTTCCAAAAATGTTCTTTGTAAAAAAAGTAAAGTTCTACATAAATTCAACCCATCTCGCATGTTTTTGGTTCAATTTCTCCTGTCTAGTTACGAATTGTAAAGCATGGTTATCGCTATACAATACAAACTCTTTCGAAACTAAGTAGTGCCTCCATTTCTTCAGCGCATGTATGATTGCATAAAACTATTTATCATACATGGAATATTTCATATTGGCATCATTCAGATTCTCACTAAAGTATGCAATTGGCCTATTGTCTTGACTTAAGACTACTCCAATCGCAAATCCACTCGTATCACATCCTACTTGAAATATCTTACCAAAATCTGGAAAAACCGGAACTGGCTGTCCAGTTATCTTTTCCTTCAACAACTTAAAAATTTTCTCTACTTCCTCCATCCAAAGAAAATATTTGTGTCTTTTCTTGACTGTGTCCATCATTGGTGCAGAAATTCCACTAATATTTCTGATGAACTTCCTGTAAAAACTAGCTAGTCCATGGAAGCTCCTGACTTCAAAGATATTCCTTGACAATGGCCATTCTTTGATTTCTTTTACCTTTTCTGGATCCATCTTCAACTCATTCAAAGAGATCACAAAACCTAAATAAATGAGCTCTTTCTTCATGAAAGAGGAATTCTTCAGATTTATCAACAACTTCTCATGTTGTAACCTCCTCATTACTAGAGTTAAATGTCTCAAATGTTCTTCCTCAGTCTTACTAAAGATCAGTATATCATCAAGATACACAATTACAAACTTTCCAATGAAATATTTCCATACTTCATTCATCAATATCATGAAAGTACTTGGCGCATTCTTTAAACCAAACGGCATGACAAGACATTCATACGACCCTTCATTTGTCTTGAATGTTGTCTTCCATTCATCACCTTCCCTCATTCTAATCTGATGATATCCACTTTTCAAATCAATCTTTGAAAAAAAAAAGTCTCCACTCAAGCAATCCATCAAGTCATCCATCCTCGATAAAGGAAATCTATACCTAATGGTGATTTTGTTTATAGCCCTCGAGTCTATACACATTTTCCATCCACCATCCTTCTTTGGACTTAACACTATTGGTACAGCGCATGGACTCAAGATTTCTCTCATTAACCCCTTGTCCATCAAACCTTGGACTTGCTTCTTGACTTCTTCATTCTCCTGCGGCGTCATACTGTACGCTGCTTTGTTTGGAAAAATCGCTTCTGGTATAAGGTCAATGTGATGGATTATACTTCTAATGGGTGGCAACGAACAAGGTAAATCGTCCACCACTATATCATCAAATTCCTCCAGCATTTCCTGAATTTCCTCTGGTAGATCATCTATCGAAGTACTGGTCAAAATGACTCTAGGTTTCCTCACCACAGCAAACTGCATGTCTTCTTCTTTCTTGACTTCATACAAAAGTTCATTCCCACTCATGAGAAGTATAGTGTTGCATGTTTCTTTTTTCACCTTCTTGTCTTCGATTGGCAGCAACATATGTGTCCTACCATTTTTTCTAAGGTGTATGTGTTCTTTCTCCCATCATGAACAACATTTATGTCATATTGCCATGGTCTCCCCAACAAAAGATGACAGATGTCCATGGGAATAACATCACATAAGATCTCATCTCTATATCCCCCTATCTTAAATTCAACTAAACATTGTTTAGTGACTGTTACTTGATTTCCCTTTTGCAACCATGAAACCTTGTATGGGCTTGGATGTGCAATTGTCTCCAATTCTAGCTTCTCTGCCATTTTTGTGGATACTAGATTATCTGTGCTTCCATTGTCCATTATCACCTTCCATTCCACAAACTGCTCCTCTAGAACGGATTCTTTGCCTCCTTCTCTGGTTTCAAGAGAATTTTCCTCATCATTAAGGATCCTCTCCTTTCCTCATATTATGCCTCAACATTTTTCCTCTGCGCTTCTGAAATGTGAGCTTCGCCTCCTCCATATATTTTTCTATAAGGACATTCAAAATATTTGTGTATGATCTTTCCACAGACAAAACACTTTATTTCTCCTCCTCTGCCTCTTCCCCTTGCTCGCGAAAAAGTGTTCTTATCGGCATATTGTCTTCCCTATGAACTTCCTCCTCTTTCTGGGTGATTATGAGGCTTATTTTCTTCATCCTTACGCTTATGTGCTCTGTCCTATGCAATTGCTTTACCTCTTCTCTGAATTCTACCTTTGCCCCTTTGACATTTCTTTCAGGCCAATTTTTCTTTTGTCTTCAGAGCAACCTAATAACCATCTTCCACATTTCTGATTGCCACCATGCTCATCTCATCCTGAATGTCATATCTCAGACCATTCATGTATCTGGCGAACTTTTCATAATCACTCTCGTGATGACCTGCTTTGATGCTAAGTATGTAAAAATCCTCAGTGTATTCCTTCACTGTCATCCCCTTCTGTCTCAAATTTTGCATTCTTCGAAACAGATTGATTTGGTAATCTCTAGGTATAAACTTGGATTTCATCTTGGCGACCATCCTATCCCATCTTTTTATTCTTTGCTTTCCTTTGCAACATCTTTCATCCTGCAGTTCATCCCACCACAATGTTGCATGCCCTTTCAATCCAGTGACAACATGTTTTACTTTCTTATCTTTTTCAATATCTTAATAATCGAAGTACTTATCCAGAGCTCTAAACCAATCTAGCAGCTCCTCAACATCTAAGTTTCCTTCATACATCGGGATGTCCATTTTTTCTCTGGCCCCTATTCTTGCAACAACTCTTAATAGATGTTCTTCTATAGCATCTTCGACTATAACTTCGTCTTCATCGAGTCTTTCTTGATTTTTCATTCTTGGATTCACTGACATCTCTAGCATCATCTGTCCATTTCCATGTTGTCTCCATAGCATCTAATTGGGCACGTTGTTCTGTCATTTCCCATTCCACAGTTGGATCGGGCATCGGTCTTTCTTGACGTCTTCTTGGCGGCATTGTTGTAATCTTCTCTTTGCTACAGAAATTAAAAATTTGTGCTTTGATACCACCTGACGCAGCACCCCTACCTCAACAAGTTTTGCTTGACCTACCGGTCTAAGTATCATTCTTAATATCCCTTTGAATCGAAATGACTCTCTGATTCCCAGCTAGAATCTTCACACTTGTAACCACAGGTCCTTCTTAGGAGCTACACCTGTACGAACAAGCACTAGGCGTGAACTCTTACCCATGTGACCAACCGATGTGACCACAACATTTTCCTGAAAAGGAAATGTCGGCTTTCGCGACTTCATGATTCCTGTTGTTGAGTCCCCAATCTCCTTCAGATCCTGAAACCCTGAAATGGACTAACAGACTTCTAGCTCCTCCCTTAATTCCTTATGATGTGACTCTCTGCCACAACCTAGGGCCCAAGATTCGAGTGTGTCTGAGATTCATGACTCAGGAGTTCATGATACAAGGATCCTCCTTTTCCCCAAAGTCTAAAATCATGACTTCTTTGTTGTATATCGATGGGCCATATCCTTTCGGGATTTCATGAATTGGGATTTCGTGATTCTTTCCCTCTCGTCACAACCTTCTCCAATCCCCCGAATTCTGAAATGACGAAATTCAAGCATGAGATCAACGAATCTTGTTGATCCAAATCTGATAGCTATTCTCCCTCCTGAGATTTCAAGTTCTTAAGGACTCTCTCCTTAACTCTTCCACTGATCTATGAGATCCAACGGTCCACAGGAAATCAATAGTTCTCCCTCCGAGAAACTTCAACCGTCCATTCAAGTTTCTGATGCTCCTAGCTAAATAACTCGGCACCTCCTTCTGAACTTGACTTCTGTGAGGTGACTTCAACCCTCTTCTTCCTTCGAACTCTTTGAAGCCTCTATCCCTCCTAAGCTTGGTTCTGGCTACAAACTCAAGGATTCCAAGGGATTATTTTGCGCACTCCCGGTGGATTATCTAATGTCTTCCTATTCTGTGCACTCCTTGCAACAAAATCCTTCCACCACTCACTTGGGTTGGAAAATTATAAGACTTCAATCAGCCTGCACACACCTTGCAAGGCTCTATGATATTCTTGTACTTATGCTGATATGATAATGATGGTATCCCTCTTGATCTTGTCTAAGGTAAAACCCAGAACCTGTCAACGCACACTTTGCGGACTTTCACTACACTACTTGCAGGAACTTCTCAAGATGAGAAACAATTGAAACTCATATCCTCCCTCTCACTGACTTCATACATTCAACATGAAATCATGCATACACACAGCATTGAAACAAATGCATAACAAAACATATAAGCAAACTGTAAACATACCATTAAGAGATGCAAACAGTAATCACCACAAAACCATGAAACTGAATTAAAGCTTTTTCATATTAATTCCAGTACTTTTGTACATGGGTTCAATAGAAATAGCTATCTGCTTATACAACTTTATGTTTTTTTCTCCTATTCTCTTTCTCTCCAACTCTCTAACTCTTACAATGAGAATAATATTTCAATACAACACATGCGAGGGAGATTTCTATAGTTTTCCCTCCTACACTCTAAGCTATCTAATCGAAATTAAAGCCTACATTTACTTTACATTTAATACAATAAATGCCTCCAACCAACAGATGAGAGCTACACTCAAGATCTGCGTTACAACCCCAAAACCATTTAAGGGAAATTACATCCCTCAGCTATTACATTAATGTTTCATCTTTTCAAATTCAAAATGCCTTCAAAATGTGTGTTGGTGTGTTTCCAGTTGTCCTCCACTTGCGCGTGCATTCTTTGTCGGTGATGCTCCTACATCACATTGGTATATCGAAATTCATGTAGGTGTCTTGAAACCAACCTTAGATAAGTTGTTTGACCACCTAATTGCTATAATGGCACCAAGAAAAACACTTGGGAATATTACTCTCTACTACCTAGGTAATCGGGTAGTACGACTAAGGGTATGATCAAACCTCCTTAGTTAGAGCCTTGAGATATTAGGTCGAGTACTATTGTTGGACTACACAATTATATCAAAGAGACATAGCATGTTGTCAGTCCAAAAAACTTATAAAAAAAGGGGTTATGTTCAAAAAATTTAACATTCAGTCACTAGAAACCCTACTTCCTACTTCCAGTTTAGGATATTCTTACATAATTTTTAATATTAATAATTTGAGCATTTTTTCAACATGGTATTCTTCAAACAAGATTATAACTTTGCAATATAAAAAAAAAGAGTATAAAGTGGTCCCAATGACACTCTTATTTGAGACATATCTTAATAGACTCCTTGTGTCATGATGATCGTAGTGGTCCCTCTCTTCCATAATCTTTTTTTATGTGGACCCACTCACCCCATTATTGGTTTCCTATCTCAATAACTCTAGAAAGACACACTAATCACATTGGTACAACTCTCCTGTAAGTATTTTTATGTGGACCTGCTAGCCCCATCCCAACACACCCATATCCCTAGTCCTACCCTCAAATCACATTTTTCTTGTACACCCCATTCATATGGACACCAAAAATATAATGTACTTAGGGAGGATAATATGGGGTAATATGGGAAACCTAAGGGAATAATGAATGTAATGCGACCATAATATTGGAATAGGCCCACTATGTAATTAAAAGGACATAATATGCCCATTATGTAATTAAAAGGAAATAGTATAATAATAAAGGTGTTATAGCATCAATTTCCACCTCTGAAGAATTGATTCTCTTTCTAGTCTTATCCCTATCCTCCTTATAGAAAAATCTTCCCCATACCTCCTTGAGTCCTTCTAAAAAACATTTTTTTGGAGGATGTGTGTACCCTCATAGTTATGCAACCCATTTACATATGGGATACTTAAGGGATAGTCATGTGCATGCCAATAAATGCTAAAAGAAATATAATTATGCCAAATTGAATGTTGAGTTACAATTTTGGTTAGTTTTCTAACTCCTTTTTCCCGCACTCAATAGTCTCTAAGCAACTAGAGACCACATAAAATGAGCATTTTCCTCAAGGAGAAATGTAATGATACTTTGCACTTAAAAGAAAACACCTGTTTGGATATACCCATTGAATCTATAAGCCCATACATTTCCTTATTATTGCTAATGTTTTGACCTAGAAACCCTTGTTTCCAGCCTCCTTCTAATCACCAACCTATTTGACCAAGAATCCCCCATGTATGCTCTTTGGGTCCGTGGTGAATTCAATGTCAAAATCAATCCTTATAGCAGGAGCGAGGGTGGATGAATCCGAGAACTCTTTTGACAGGGAAACACCGCATCGGATAGGTAAAGTATGTAACTACCTAACTGATTGTTCATCAATAATACAAAAAACCATTCCTTCAAAGTGTATTGTTTTGATATTTTTCAAATATACAATTCTCTTATATATGCTTCATAGAATACTAATTGTTTTGATATTTCCATTATTTTTCATAGAAGTAATAGGTAGTTATTAGTATAACTACCATCTTTGTATAGGTCTGCTTGTTTGTGATTCTTCCAGGTTACAAAGGAACTGTTGGAAAAGGATGAAAGGACTCCGACAATCAAGAACGACAAATCGTTGGAATCTTGGTGAGTCAATATTTCTCTTTCTTCCAACGGTTAGTTATTTCTTTCAAATTCACTTATTATATCTTTTCTTAATATTCTTTATGGAATTTCCTTCTTGTATGGTCATTAGTACATTGTAGTAAGCCCACTACTATAGGAAATTTGTCCCCAAAAGAAAAGGGGCAGTTGGCATAAGAACCCTAGGAATAATCATGAGAAAGTATAAATGCACATGAGTATCATTGTATTGGATATGTGTTGGATTGTATTGTATTTTAGAAAGCATGGCTTGTGGAGTGATTCCTTCCATAATGTAAGGTACTAGAAGGAAATATGCAAAGAAGTGTTGCATAGAAGCTATTTTATGTGCGCAATAGACTGAGAATGTAATAATAATATTTAATAATTGATATAATATAAAGATATTATGAATATGAGATGTTTACAATGAGAGTAATGGCCCATATAAATTCTCATGCAAGGGTGTCCTTTTGTGAAGATATGTGACCCTTCATTATGAGGTGTCTCTTCATTAGTAATTATTAATTATTGATTAATTGGTTATTCATTTATAATATTTATATTTTATATTATAAATTAATGTTATTTATGTTCAAAACATTCCCTCCCTCTTTAAAAATGATTTGTCCTCAAAGCAAACACAATGTAGGATATTGCTGACGAAAATTTCCTCCCTTTCTTGGGATGGTCAATGTTCCCATTCTACCATTTTTGTCTCTAGTGTTTTCAATTCTCTCATCGAGGAGAAAGATACCATCATTGATGATAAAATTCAAGAAGTTCACATACAGTCCATTTTCATGTATTTATTAGAGGAGCCACTCTTTTTGAAGGTTAAATACAAGATATTCTTGGGTAAGGTGATTTCCTTCAAAAAGAGTATCCATTGTTGGTAACTTACTTTTGTCTCATATCTAGGCATTCAAAACCTCCACCATCCTTGCCCTCAAATAAGGGTTCTTGACATAGAGTGGACTTTCCCTAAACATGATAATAAAATTCATGAAGACATCCCCATATCTTGTCTTTTTTGGTGACCTAAGTTGTACAATATCATTTAGCACCTCATATATAGCATGTGAAGCATCAGATATGTTGTAATACCCCAAGGTCGAGCCCCTATGAAATGTGATGATGTTTGTAGGCTTGTGAGACAAGTAATTATAAGTTGGTAGGATTATGTGTTTATTAGGCCAAAGAGCCTAGATGTTAAGGTTAGTGGGCCTGATTTTTGTATATGTAATTATGCAGATTATTAATAAAATGCATCGTTGCGCATAGACCGACCACGAAGAAAGAGTTATGGGGGACTAAGATCCACTGGGTAGGGAAAGGAATAGGGTTGAGAGGCTGGGAAAGAGGGGCTAAGCTTGAGGTCTTAACCCAAGGGAATATTATAATGTATTCCTGAAAAGCAGTAAAGTTGGGAAAATAAACCCAGTTATCCTAAGTTCCTTTGAGGGGAGGAACAAACTCCAAGTGGAGAGGAGCGTGCTCCTGGAGAGCCAAGTGTCACGCAGGACGCATGCAGATTTATGTGGGAATTTCTACCTGTGTTGGGGGTTCATGAACCATTCTGGTCACCTTCCTAAGTATTTCTCTCTCACCATTGCAGCGCTCTCACAATTCTGCAAGCTGACCATTCTTACCATTTTCCTTGCTCGCTCTCAACATTCTGACCAGTCTGGCCATTTAGTTTCCCATGAGTTCATCCTCAGCATGTTGGCCCTCCCTTGGGAAGTTTACACATGCACAGAATAAGTACGTAGCCAGAGTCATTTCCACCTTTGTGAACCTCTATAGATTGTTGAGTCCTCCCCTTGCCTTACCCAATTTTTGGTGGTTGTGGATTGAAGAGGTAGGTTGTCAGTCTCAAGGTTAAAGAATCAGGTTGTCAGGCCTGTGAGAAAATCTATCTAGGTGAGAGAGTTTGTTGGGAAGTGATTTCTCCTAGAGAGAGTCTAGTACCAGCTACGGAGCTCTGAGAATTCCTGATCTGGCATGTTGTTGAAGCCCTGGAAGAGAAGTGGAGCAGCTGATGGACTATGGAACAATGAAGGTGCATATTTCCATGGTGGGGCATGCATGTGGGGAATGATATTTTGTGAGAAGTGGGCGTAAGTAATATTTTTGGAGAGAATCCTTCCAGTTGCACAGTGCAGTTTCTCGTAGCCTCGGCCTAGGTCTAGGATTCCTTTCCCCAATGTGGATTTTAGTCCCATCTCGGGGGTGACCCACTATTGAGCATGATGAGAAGTGTGGTCTAAGGCTGGGAGGTTCGTGGAAGGTCTACACGCATTTGGCAGTCATCTATTAAAAGATAAGTACCAAATATTTGTTATTTGTATGATGTGTATTGTGTACATGTGTTATAATGTTACCAGAATTGTCTGTGTTTATTGCATGTATGTATTATTGTCGCTTCTGCATGAAATGTGTATGAATAGAATGTTGTGTTTGTTTAGAATTACATCATATATATATATATATATATATATATATATATATATATATATATATCATAGTGTTAATTGCAGTAGCATGGCCCGACCTGTTGGTGGTTGGGGACGTTACAAAATGGTATCAGAGTCAAGAGAGGTGTCCAAGAAGTGGCATTGTCTGACCTGTTGGTGGTTGGGGACATTACAAAATGGTATCAGAGCCATGGTTTCAACACTGAGCCTGGATGGGCCAAGAAAGTGGAGGTTGAAGAGAAGGTTTTGGAATGAAATTGTTGTTGAGAAGGACAAAATTTGAATTTTAGATCATTCCAGAGTGCCAAGAGAACACCTTGGTTGTGTTTGGAAGCTCAGGAGGTATAGCGGTTCAAGAAAGATAACAGAGAAAAGAGACTGCAGTAACCATGGGTTTGGAACCGTAAGGTTTGAAGTTGGGTCGTGGGATCTGTTCGGGGGAAGGGGGATCCTTCAAAACCGTTAGATCTAGTGAAAGGTGCATGAAGATTAACCCCTAAGTACTTTAGACTTCATGAATTCGACGAAGTTTATGTGTGATAGAGAGGAAAGGGTCGAAGCTTGAAGTCGTAAAGAGGATCTACATCGTAGATATGAGGGTGGGGGGGAAGTGTTTATCGTTAGATTTGGCCAAGGACGTATCATAACCGTAGGGATAAGCCAAGAAAAAAAATGTAAGAAAGTTCGGGAGTTCAGCGTTTGGGAGAAACGGGGTATGCTAAGGTGAAATATCTCGAAGCTCGAAGTCTCGAAGTGACGTGGTCTGCTGACATCACTAGGGATGACATGGACAGATGGGATGTGTGCCATGTGTCAGTGAGTTAAGAACCTTTGTAATATATAAATTCAGTTAGAACGTGACATATGTCACCTGCCTAATTGGGTCACGTGTCGGCTTCGCGTGTGCTTCCACGTGGTGCTCCTGGTGGTGGCACAAGGCAGTTAAACTTGGTGAAGAAGTTAGTTGGATAAGGCCCGCATTAACTTTGATCACGATCTATCAAGATCGATGTTCGAGTGGCATTGTGGAGATCGAATTTGCATGGCAGATAATTCTACAGGGAAGTCTTGCAATCCAAACCATGGTTTCCCAGGAGGGGTAGGTGTCAGAATGGGGACAATTGTGGAACGATCATTGGGTTACTCCAAAACCGCCAACCCATGTCCCCACAATTTGAAAAAGTATAAAGTTTGATGTGACTTTTTCAGTATTTATTAGTTCAAGCATGGAAACCATGGGCCCCAGTGGACACGTGCTGCCAGATCGTGAAGTCTGGAGACTTGACACTCCTGAATAAATGGCTCATGATGGAATGGGAGGAAGAAACCCTTGAAGTTATGTAATGTCGAAGTAAAGTGACGTGATGATGTCACTGGGGTGACGTGGAAGTATGTGGAGACTCACAGTTCGGTAGTTTTGGGATGTGAAAAGGTAAAATCCTCTGAAGTTCCGGAGCCCCAAAGCTATGAAGTCTCGGAGCCCCAAATCTTGGAGTTCCATAGCGAGTATCAGTCGTTGGATTGTTGAAATTACTAAGACAACTGAGAAGGGGGGGGTGAATCAGTTGTTACTGAGCTTAAATGATATATGACTTATTCAAATAATTTTTAATCTCTTCAAAGTGATCATCAATATTATACAAGATATGAACAACATAAATAAAGAACATTAGTCACACATAATATATACACAGAGACAGTTTTTCACGAGGAAACCCATAAAGGGATAAAACCTCTTCTTCTTTGAATGAAAGGTAGTCTTTTAAGTTATGTGCATCATCTATCTTTGAGCACCAACTCAAAGTGAAGCTACTACCTCTATTTTGCAAGCTCCAACTTGCTGAGAGCACCAACCCTCTTACTTCTCTAGCACCCACTAGAAGGAAGCATCAACTCCCTGACTGTTCCAACACCAACTGGACTTATACAAGCACCAACTTGCATACAAAAAAATTATGTGTTTTTCCTAGCACTACCCTGCCACCCTGTTTTCTAGGTACAACTAGATGGAAGATACAACTTCCAATATTCAAGAACCAAATTGAATATCAGAGGACAAAATTCCTCCCTAGCACCACCCTACCTCCATGAGTGTACATAAATAATTGAATAACCAACAATACAGGTATATCGATTCTTACCACTTCTTCTATGTTCTGCAAATCTTTTATGCTTCACTATTATTCTGCTATGTTCATACTTGGCTTGACTTGTTGTCTCTTTCTATCTATTATTTCTTTGTTCTTCTCATGCTCTTTGATATATGATCATTTTGTTCTCTTCACCTTTTTTTGTTCTGTTCAACTTATGTTTATCATTTCTGAGTTTTATCTCACACTATGCATTATGTGATTTTCCTTTCTCCCAGTTTACCTCATTTTTTCCATGAGCACAGCCAACCCCACACAGTCACTGCATATATATTTTATTCGCTCCAACCCCTTTAGTTACACCTCGAATCTCCTAGGAAAAAAACACCTCAGCAACTGAATCGCCAACCATCCAAGAACCATGATTCAGTTCTGCTAACTGAATCGTAACTGAAAAATTAATCGTGAAGAGAAATAGTAGCCCTTCGATCAGATTCCCAATTAACCAGCACCATTGGATGAAATCCGCAGGATTTTGAGTTTATCTCATATGCCCACTGGTTGTGACAGAGTGCTAAACAGAATCTGAATTTCGTGATTTCACATTTCGGCATTCCTGTGATGAAGAGTCTCGACACTCCAAGTCGTGATCGCATAAACTCTGAAATGGATCTTAGCACCACTAGCTTCTTCCCCTCATGTGACCATCGTCGGTGACCACAGGTTGCACCAAAAAGGTGCTTCACGATTTTTCCATGAGTCTCTTTGACTCCTCCAACACCCGATACTTGAAACTCTGAAATGGAGCCAGATCAACGGTCCATGCTCTCCCTTGATCAATGACTCAGATTGAATCGTGGTTTCGCGATTTCAAAGGATAAAGCTCCTCCTTCCTTTGACTTTCCAGTCATCGAAAAGATGACCTCTCACCATGTGTATTCTGCATCCAATGGTCCATGACACTCGATCCAAGGGTTCAGATCAATCCTCGATCCGACAGCCAATATTATTTCAGGATATCGCATATCGCGATTTCCCACACCATGCTTCGTTGACTCCTCCAATGTGTAAGTCATCGAAATTATAGTCACTCGCCACGTGTCCTTATTGAAGATGGATAGTCCTCCTGCTTTCAGGACTTTGTAATCCCACTTCATCTTGCACGTAAATATTTTGCTCCTTCTTCTGGATCCAACTACGATCGGCCTTCGGGCTCATATCTGATGCCTGAGACCTATTCTCTTCTACTACGCACTCCTCCTATCTGAATTCAGATCTGACGGTCATCAAGAATTATGAATGGGATCCAACAATCATTGTTGCTCTTCATTGTTGATCTTTCCATTTCCATGCCATTATCACTATGCTCCCGATCATGTTGATCTGTGCCATCAATGACAAACACGCACACGTTGTCTTCTGTTTGTAAGTATGCCAACAATCTCCCCCTTTGGCATTGATGGCAACCTTGAAGTTGAATAATTTCACTCTTCACTCTGCCTGGACTGCTACTCTGCCTGCTGAACATGCAACCAAACATACCACTGCAACATCCTTACCACACTGCTTACCACACTTTTTCTCCCCTTTTGACATCAATGTCAAAGAAGAAACATGCTCCTCATGAACTGTTGCAATACATCTCGAAGGTATCAGATATGTGACAATCACATACTCCCCCTGACAAGGTGAACAGATTACACAAATGAAGATATAACCCCTAACTTCTGATGAAGATATCCAAAAGGTGTTGTTCTTAATGCTTTAGTAAAGATATCAACTATATGTCCTATGGAAGGAATATAATTCACCTTGACAATTATGTTTGTAACCTGTTCTCTAAGAAAATGATATTTTATTGGTATATTCTTTGAATTTGAATGAAGTACGGGATTCTTAGAGAGACTGATGGCACTGGTGTTATCACAGTGAAGTGGAATGGGATCAGTATCAGTTACCTTCAAATCTGCAAGAGTTTGTATCATCCATAGAATTTGTCTGCAGCAAGTAGCAACAGCAATGTATTCTACCTCTGTAGTTGATAAGGAGATGGATCCCTACTTCTTACTAAGCCATGCTACTAACGAGTTACCTAGGAAGAATGCTCCTCCCCTGGTGCTCTTTCTCTCATCCACACAGTTTTCCCAATCAACATTTGAATAAGTAGTTAATTGTAAGTTATTATTTGTAGGATACCACAGACCATAAGTCATTATGCCCTTCAAGTACTTGATTATCCTGGTTACAGCTACTAAATGAATTTTTTTAGGATCAGACTGATAACTGTTGGCATGTTTTCAGACACAGGAAGAGTATGCGTGTTTGTCATTTATGGAAAAGATCATGATCAGCAGCACAGTGATAATGGCATGGAAATGGAAAGTTCAAATAGTGAAGAGCAACTGTGATCGTTGGATCCCATTTAGATTTCCCGATGATCGTCAGATATGAATTCAGATAGGAGGAGCGTGCAGTAGAAGAGAATAGATCTCATGTGTCAGATATGAGCTGGAGGTCCGACCGGCATTGGATCCAAGAGAACCTGCACGTTCTTTAAAGTGCAAGGTGAAGTGGGCTTACAAAATCTCGAAAGCAGGAGGACCATCCATCTTCGAGAAGGACACATGGTTACAGATCAGGATTTTTCTAACTAAAAGGTCAAAGGAAGGAAGTTCTCTAACCTTCCAACTCGCGATATGCGAAATCGAAATAAGATCTGGGCCGTCAGATGTGGAGTAATTAAGAAGTTCCAACAGACGTTAGATATGGTGAAGCTGTAAGGCAGATAAGGCCAAGAGTCATCCAACTCTCCAAAAGTGTGAATGAATCCTGGCCATCCATCGAGGATAGTCGTGAATCATTGGATCCATAAGACACATGGCGAAAGATCATCGTTTCGATGACTGGAAATTCAAAAGAGTGAAGTGCTCGTTTGATTGGAGAGTGGTCATATCTTGTGGTCACATTGTCGAGAGTTGGAGAGAAGAGATAGAGAATCCAAGCTCTATCTTGGAGTTCGTGACATGGAGAGTCGAGAGGAATCACCACAAAATACCTAAGACGCAAAAGTGAAAAATGCATTTTCAAATAAGGTTGTGGTCAAAACCAGTGGTTACATCTATGGAAGATGGAGGAAGAAGCTAGTGGTGTTAATCTCCATCTCAAGGTCTTGGCGATCGCGACTTGGAGTATCGAGACTCTTCATCACAGGAATCGTGATATGTGATATCATGATGAGATATGGACCGTCGGATCATTGGAGATATCGACCGTTGATCAAGCTCGATGAAGTTCATAAGTTTGTGAAATACGAAGTGCCTTTTGGCGTAGCCTATGGTCACCGACCATGGTCATGTGAGGGGAAGAAGCTAGCGGTGCTAAGCTTCATCTCAGAATCTCGTTGATCGTGACTTGGAGTGTCGAGACCCTTCCTCACAGGAATACCTAAATGCAATATCACGAAATTCAAATTCTGTTTAGCGCTCGATCACAGCCAGTGGGCATATGGGATAAACGCAAGACCCTATGGATTTAATCCAATGGTGCAGATGAATTTGAATATGATCGGAGGGCTACTGTTGCACTCCACAGTTAATTATCCAGTTATGATTCAGTTAGCAGAACCAAATCATGGTTCATGGATGGTTGGTGATTCAGTTGCTGTGCGTTTTTTCCCAAGAAGATTCGAGGTGTAACTGTAGAGGATGTGGTTAAAAGAAACATGCAATAACTATGTGAGGTTGGTTGTTTTGAATGAAAAATTAGTTGAGTTGTAAGAAAGGGAAAATTACAGTATGCGCAGTGTGAGATAAAACTCAGACATGAGTAACAGATGAGGGAGAGACAGAAGCAAGAGAAAAATTGCAGAATAGCTTGAAGCATAGCAGAATTGCAGAACAGACAGAGGAAGAGAAGAATTGAAGAACAGTTAGAAGAAGACCAGATTTATAGAACAGAGAAGAAGTGGTAAGAATCAATTTATCTTTGTTGTTGGTTATTCAATCATTTATTTATAAACAGGGTGGTTGAGAGGTGCTAGGGAGGACTATTGTCCTCAAAGGTTCAAGTGGGTGCTTGAACACGGGGAGTTGTAGCTTCCATCTAGTTGCATCCAAAGAAACTAGGGTGGTAGGGTGGTGCAAGGGAGAACATTGGTTCTCTGATATACAGGTCAGTGCCTGTGTAACTGGAAGTTGGTGCTTCCATCCAGTTGGTGCTGGAACTCTTAGGAAGTTGGTGTTTCCATCCAGTTGGTGCTTCCTTCTAGTGGGTGCTAGAGAAACCAGAGAGTTGGTTCTTTCAAACAAGTTGGAGCTTGGAAAACAGAGGTAGTAGCCTCACATTGAGTTGGTGCTCAATTATAGATGATGTATAGAACTTAAAAGACTACTTATCATTTCGAAGAAGAAGAGTTTTTCTCCCTTTATGGGTTTCCTCGTGAAAATATGTCTCTATGTATATCTTATGTGTGACTGATGTTCATTATTTATGTTGTCCATATGTTGTATAATATTGATGATCACTTGAAGAAATATTAAGAATGTTTTAATAGACTTAAAATTGTTTAAGCACAATAACAACTGATTCACCCCCCCCCCCTCTTAGTTGTCTTAGTAATTTCAACAATTGGTATCAGAGCAGGTTCCTTTTATTTAAAGGTAGATATATAACCTTAAACATGACAAGTCATGAAGGGAATTCAGCCAGTAATCCTCCTCTGTTTAATGGAACAAATTTTACCTTTTGGAAGGTTAGAATGAGAACATACCTAATGGCCTTAGGTGTTGATGTTTGGGATGTAGTAGAGACTGGATACATAAAGCCTATTGTGCTAGCTTCCAAGGATGATAAGTTAGAATTTAGATTTAATTCTAAGGGAATGAATGATATCTTGAATGGACTTGCAAAATCCGAGTTTGTAAATGTGATGCATCTTCAAACTGCCAAAGAAATGTGAGATAAACTTATTAGCAACTATGAAGGAAATGAGAAAGTAAAAGATGCCAAACTTCAAACATTTAGGTTGAAGTTTGAACAACTAAATATGAATGAAGATTAAACATATTGCAAGTATTTTTTAAGAGTTGAAGAACTTGTGAATGCCATGAAGGGTCTTGGTGAGAAGTTTGAAGAATCAATTTTAGTTCAAAATATTTTAAGATCTTTGCTTGATAAATTTATTCCAAAAGTATTTGCAATAGAAGAACTAAATGATCTTAAAACTCTGTCCATTGATCAACTCCTAGGAACTTTAACTGCATATGAAATGAGAATCAACAAAGATAAATCCATTACTAGAGAAGCATCTTTTAAAGCAGACAAGAATACTGATTCAAATTTAGATGATATTGAGGCAAAATTTGTGAGAAGGTTAAAGAAAGGATCAGGAAAATATCAAGGCAATCTTCCCTTCAAATGTTTTAACTGTGGTAAGATAGGTCATTTTTAATCTAAGTGTCCCCATCAAAAAAAGGACCAGAACATTGATGATGAAAAGAAGTACAAATTCAAGAAATATAGTAAGAAGAAAAGTTTGTGTGCAAATAATGACAATTCCTCAGAAGACATAGATAGTGATTCATCATGTGAAGACAAAGTAAATGATTTTATGCTTATGGCTATGGGAAATCTTGATGATGAACACACAGGAGGTGAAATGGATGATGAAGAAGATGTGGTGGATATGGAAGGTGAATTAATCAGTGCTTTGGAAGAAATTGGCAGACTCAGATGTAAGAAGAGAAAACAAAAACAGTTGTTAAAGCAGTTTAAAAAGAATGGTAAAAAACCTGATGAAAACTTTTCTCTACTAAAAGTGGAGTTAGAAGAGGCAAAGAAAATAGAATTACATACTGAAACAATAGTTGTCAGAGAAGAAATCGAGGTTTGAATCCTTAGAAGAAGAGATAGTAAAAACCAGAAAATAAATGGAGAAGTTTAAGGGATTGTATCACCAAAAATTTTCAAGTATTAAAGCCTCAGAAGGATTAACCTCCATTCTAAATCAGCAAAGAAACCCAAAGTTGAAATCTAGATTGGGGTATGAAGAAGGATCAAGTAATGATCATCCAAGTAATACAGAACCTATTAAGTTTGTCAAATACTCAAACATTGACAACAGTCACTCTGCAGAAACAAAGAAAGAAAACAGCACCAAGAAGGAATGAAAGAAAAAGTACCAGAACCGAATCTGCAGATCAGAGATATTATGGAATGAAAGAAATCGACCTCCTCAAAGATGATAGAAGTTTTCAAGGTACAAAGGTTTTTTCTATGGTTATTGTTTTTTTTTGCTCTAATTTTGGTCACAAAGCTATAAACTGTTCTTTAAGATTTAGATATGAACAATCAAGATATTCAACAAATAATCATCTTCCACAACAAAGATCGAGACAACCAAGCAACAAACAAACTTAGACTATAAATCATGTGATGGCTAGGAAAAGGATGTAGGTTAAACATAACAATAGTTATGAGCATAACAATCGCTATGATCTTCTATTTAGTGAACCAGAATGTTACATCTGTCATAACTATGGACATAAAGCTGCAGATTGTCGCTTAAGGAATTACAAGCCAGATTTGATCCCCACTGCTAAAAATGTCAAGGTTTGGAAGAAGAAAGAAGATGACAAGTGTGGACTAGTGTTATCAGCCCAAAGACAAAATAATCCCTAGTATATTGACAGTGGATGTTCCAAACATATGACTAGAGACAAAAGTAAGCTTCTAACTCTAAGTGAAAGAAAATCAGGGAATGTAACTTTTGGAAATGATGCACCGGGAAAAATAAAAGGTAAAGGAATGGTAAGTTTGAGTAATGGCAAAGGGAAAGCTCAAGATGTATTTTTTGTAGAAGGTCTGAAACATAATCTTCTTAGTGTCAGTGAATTCTGTGACCGAGGATGTGAATTCGTTTTTACCTCTAAAGACTATAGAATAAAATCTGTGAATTCAGGACAGCTAGTTTCAAAAGGGATAAGAACAGAAAACAATGTTTATGTGTTAAAAGAAGAAAAAGAAGAATGCCACTTAATAAAGTATGATGAAAGTTGGATGTGGCATAGAAGACTTGGACACCTAAATTTTGATCATATAATCAAGCTCAAAAACAATGGGGCAGTAAAATATCTTCCGAAGATATCAAAGCCATACGACTTTATTTGTAAATGTTTCCAGATAGGAAAGCTTACTCACACTCAGTTCAAATCTAAAAACTTTCCTTCAATATAAAAACCTCTCCAGTTAGTACATATGGATTTATGTGGACCATCAAGGAAAGAAGGTACAGGAAAAGAAAATTATTTTATGTTGATTATTGATGATTATTCTAGACTAGCATGGGTTGCCTTTTTGAAGGAAAAATCTTAAGCATTTGAAAAATTCAAAGTGTTAAAGGCTCTAGATGAGAATCAAACAGAAAAAATATTAAAGGCAGTAAGGTATAATAGGGGAGGAGAGATTAGTTCATGGAACTTCAAAGAGTTCTGTGATAAACATGGGATCAAAAGAGAATAAACAATTCCAAGGACTCCACAGCAAAATGGAGTTGTTGAGAGGCAGAATAGATCAGTACAGCAAATGGCAAGATCAATGATGAATGAAAAGAACATACCTCAGACATATTGGGTAGAAGCAATTCATACAGTCGTTCATATATTTAACAAAGCTCATCTCAGGCCACATAGTGACAAGACTCCTTATGAACTATGGTTTGGAAGACCTGCTTCAATCAAGCATTTTAAAGTCTTTGGGAGTAAATTTTATATCAAGAACAATGATGAAAATATTGGCAAATATGATGACAAGGATGATGAAGGTATCTTCTTGGGTTATGCTACAAACAGTAAAGGGTACAGATGTTACAATAAGAGACTGCATAAAATGGTTGATTTTATAGAAATAAAAGTTGATGAAGAAATCCTGGTCAGAAATGTAAGCAGTGTTGAACCAAGCACGAAAGATATAGTTGAAGATGAAGATGAGCAGGCCCAAGGATTAGAAAGGGAAGAATCTGAATCAGATGAAGATACGAATACTCAGGCTGACACAAATCAGCAGAAAGAAGCAAAATCACCTCTCAGAATTGTTAGAAAGAATCATCTTGAAAATCAGATAATTGGAGATATAAATAAAGGAGTTCAGACAAGAAGGAAATTGATTGAAGACTCAGAACAATCTCATGTTGGTTTTTATCTATGACTGAACCTAAAAATTTTGATGAAGCCAGCCAGCATGATGATTGGATTAGAGAAATGAATAAAGAGCTTGATCAGATTGAGAAGAACAATACTTGGGAGCTTGTCCCTAGACCTGAAGATAAGAATGTAATAGGTTCCAAATGGTTGTTCAAAAATAAAATGAATGAAAAAGGAGAAGTTGTTAGAAATAAATCCATATTGGTCTATAAAGGGTATGCACAAGTTGAAGGTCGGGACTTTGATGAAACTTTTGCACCAGTGGAAAGATTGGAGGCCATCAGAATGTTTCTTGCTTATTCATGTCATAAGAATTTTAAAGTTTATCAGATGGATGTTAAGTCAGCATTTCTTAATGGAGATCTAGAGGAAGAAGTATATATGGAGCAACCTGAAGGATTCTCATTGACATATAATCCTAATTATGTTTGCAAGTTGAAGAAGGCCTTATATGGACTGAAACAAGCACCACGAGCTTGGTATTATAGAGTGGACAAATTTTTACAAGACAAAGGGTTCAAGAAAGGTATTGTTGACAACAATCTCTACATTAAGTCTGAAGGTGATAATTTACTAGTTGTTTTGGTTTATGTAGATGATATTATTTTTTTTTGTACTAATGAATCATTTGTCCAGTGGTTTTCTAACTCTATGCAAACAGAATTTGAGATGTCCATGATAGGAGAACTGTCATATTTTCTTGGTTTACAAGTAAATCAGAGTTCTGCAGGAATATTTATCTCTCAAGAAAAATATTTGAAAGAGATGTTGAATAAATTTCAGTTGGAGGATTCCTCTCCTGCTAGCACACCTATGGTGGTTGGTTTCAATCTCAGTAAAGATGATATTTCATCGGATGTTGATCAAAGGACATATCTCTCTATGATAGGTAGTCTTCTGTACATCACAACATCCCGTCCTGATATAATGCAAGTTGTTGGAATGGTAGGTCGTTATCATTCTGCTCCTAAACAAAGTCATTGGTAGTTGTCATAAGGATATTCAAATACTTGAAGGGAACAATGACTTATGGTCTGTGGTATCCCAGAAATCAAAATTTTCAATTAATTTCTTATTCAAATGCAGATTGGGCAAATTGTGTGGATGAGAGAAAGAGCACCAGTGGAGGTGCATTCTTCCTGGGTGACTCGTTGGTAGCATGGCTTAGTAAGAAGTAGGGATCTATTTCCTTATCAACTATAGAAGCAGATTACATTATTGTTGCTACTTGTTGTACTCAGATTTTGTGGATGATCCAAACTCTTGCAGATTTGAAGGTAAACTATACTAATCCGATTACAATTCACTGTGATAACACTAGTTCCATTAGTGTCTCCAATATTCATATTCTTCATTCCAAGACTAAGCATATCCCAATAAAATACCATTTTCTTAGATAACAAGTCACAAACATAGTTGTTTAGCTGAATTATATTCCTTCCATAGAACAGATAGTTGATATCTTTACTAAACCATTAGCAGCGACCCCTTTTGGATATCTTTGTCAACAATTGGGGGTTATAACTTCTTCCGTCTAATCTGTTCACCTAGTCAGGGGGGATACTTATTGAATATTTATTGTATTTCTAAGCTGTTCATAGTTGACAGGGGGCTTATGTACTGCAACATCACAGGGGGAGCATGTTTCTTCTTTGACATTGATGTCAAAGGGGGAGAAAGTGTGGTAATTTCAAGGATGCTACAGTGGTATAGTTGGATGTTCTTCAAGGGGTTTCCATCAATGCCAAAGGGGGATATTGTTGGCATGTTTTCAGATAGAGGTAGAGTATGCGTGTTTTTCATTGATGGCAAAGGCCACGATCAATAGCGTAGCGATAATGGCATGGAAATGGCAAGTTCAAATAGTGAAGAGAAACTGTGATCGTTGGATCCCATTTAGATTTCCCAATGACTGTTACATCTGAATTCAGATAGGAGCAGTGTGCAATAGAAGAGAAAAGATCTCATGCATCAAATTTGATCCTGAGGTCTGACCAGCATTGGATCTAGGAGAACCTGCACGTTCTTTAAAGTGCAAGGTGAAGTGGGCTTACAAAATCCTGAAAGCAGGAGGACCGTCCATCTTCGGGAAGGACACGTGGTTACAGATCAGGATTTCGCTAACTGAAAGGTCAAAGGAAGGAATTTCTCTAACCTTCCAACTCGCGATATGCGAAATCACAATAATATCTAGGCCGTCAGATCTGGAGTAATTACGAAGGTCCAACAACCATTAGATATGGTGAAGCTGCAAGGAAGATAAGACCAAGAGTCATCCAACTCTCCAAAATTGTGAAGGAATCATGGCCGTCCATCGAGGATAGTCATGGATCATTGGATCCAGAGGACACATGGTGAAAGATCATCGTTTTGATGACTGAAAATTCAAAGGAGCAAAGTGCTTGTTTGATTGGCGAGTGGTCATATCTCATGGTCACATTGTCGAGAGCAGGAGAGAAGAGCTAGAGAAGCCAAGCTCTATCTCGGAGTTCATGACATGGAGAGTCAAGAGGAATCATCACAAAATACCTGAGACACAAAAGTGCGAAATGCATTTTCGAATAAGGTTGTGGTTACAGCCACTGGTTACATCTGCGGAAGATGGAGGAACAAGCTAGCGGTGTTAAGCTCCATCTCAGAGTCTCGGTGATCGCAACTTGGAGTATCGAGACTCTTCATCATAGGAATCACAATATGTGAGATCACGATGAGATCTGGACCATCGGATCATTGGAGATATCGACCGTTGATCAGGCTCGATGAAGTTCATAAGTTCACGAAATACGAAGTGTCTTTTGGCGCAGCCTGTGGTCACCGTCAGTGGTCACATGAGGGGAAGAAGCTAGCAGTGCTAAGATTCATCTCAAAGTCTCAATGATCATGACTTGGAGTGTCAAGACCCTTCCTCACAGGAATGCTGAAATGCGAGATCACAAAATTCAAATTATGTTTAGCGCTTGGTCACAGCCAGTGGGTATATGGGATAAACGCAAGACCCTGCGGATTTAATCCAATGGTGTAGGTGAATTTGAATATGATCGGAGGGCTACTGTTTCACTTCACAGTTAATTATTCAGTTACGATTTAGTTAGAAAAACTAAATCATGGTTCGTGGATGGTTGGCGATTTAGTTTTTGTGCATTTTTTCCCAAGAAGATTCGAGGTGTAACTGTAGAGGATGTGGTTAAAAGAAACATGCAGTAACTGTGCGAGGTTGGTTGTTCTGAATGAAAAATGAGTTGAGCTGTAAGAAAGGGAAAATTACAGTATGCGCAGTGTGAGACCGACAGTATGTGTAGTGTGAGATAAAACTCAGAGATGAATAACAGATGAGGGATAGACAGAAGAGAGAGAAAAATTGCAGAACAACTTGAAGCAAAGTAGAATTGCAGAATAGACAGAGGAAGAGAAGAATTGAAGAACAGTTAGAAGCAGACCAGATTTATAGAACAGAGAAGAAGTGGTAAGAATCGATTTATCTTTTTTGTTGGTTATTCAATCATTTATTTATAAATAGGGTGGTTGGGAGGTGCTAGGGAGGACTATTGTCCTCAGAGGTTCAAGTGGGTGCTTGAACACAGGGAGTTGTAGCTTCCATCTGGTTGCAGCCAGAGAAACAAGGGTGGCAGGATGGTGCAAGGGAGAACATTGGTTCTCTGATATACAGGTCGGTGCCTTTGTAACCGAAAGTTGGTGCTTCCATCCAGTTGGTGTTGGAACTCTTAGGAAGTTGATGCTTCCATCCAGTTGGTGCTAGAACTCTTAGCGAGTTGGTGCTTCCTTCTAGTGGATGCTAGAGAAACCAGAGAGTTGGTTCTCTCAAACAAGTTGGAGCTTGTAAAACAGAGGTAGTAGCCTCACATTGAGTTGGTGCTCAATTATAGATTATGTACAGAACTTAAAAGATTGCCTATCATTTCGAAGAAGAAGAGGTTTTCTCCCTTTATGGGTTTCCTTGTGAAAATTTGTCTTTGTGTATATCTTATGTGTCACTGATGCTCATTATTTATGTTGTCCATATGTTGTATAATATTGATGATCACTTGAAGAAAGATTAAGAATGTTTTAATAGACTTAAAATTGTTTAAACACAATAACAACTGATTCACCCCCCCCCCCTCTTAGTTGTCTTAGTAATTTCAACAATAACAACCTACCATTCCAACAGCTTGCATTATATCAGGACGCGATGTTGTGATGTACACAAGACTGCCTATAATTGATAGATATTTCCTTTGATCAACATCAGGTGAAATATCATCTTTACTAAGTTTTCAACCAACCACCATAGGTGTACTAACAGAGGAAGAATATTCCATCTGAAATTTCTTCAACATCTCTTTCAAATATTTTTCTTGAGAGATAAATATTCCTGCAGAACTCTGATTTACTTGTAAACCAATAAATTATGATAGTTCTCCTATCATGGACATCTCAAACTCTGTTTGCATAGAGTTAGAAAACCATTGGACAGAGGATTCATTAGTACAACCAAAAATAATATCATCTACATAGAACAAAACAACTAGTAAATTATCACCTTCAGACTTAATGTAGAGATTGTTGTCAATAGTACCTTTCTTGAACCCTTTATCTTGTAAAAATTTGTCCATTATATAGTACCAAGCGTGTGGTTCTTGTTTTAGTCCATATAAATCCTTGTTCAACTTGCAGACATAATCAGGATCATCTTTCAATGAGAATCCTTCAGGTTGTTCCATATATACCTCTTCCTCTAGATCTCCATTAAGAAATGTTGACTTAACATCCATCTGATACACTTTAAAGTTCTTATGACATGAGTATGCAAGAAACATTCTGATGGCTTCCAATATTTCCACTGGTGCAAAGGTTTCATCAAAATTCTGACCTTCAACTTATGCATACCCTTTACAGACCAATCTGGCTTTATTTCTAACAACTTGTCCTTTTCATTCATTTTATTCTTGAACACCCATTTGGAACCTATTACATTCTTATCTTCAAGTCTAGGAACAAGCTCCCAAGTATTGTTCTTTTCAATATGATCAAGCTCTTCATTCATAGCTCTAATCTAATCATCATGGTTGTTGGCTTCATCAAAAAATTTAGGTTCAATCATAGATAGAAAAGCAATCTGATATTGTTATGTGTCTTTAACTAATTTTGTTCTTGTCTGAACTCCTTTGTTTATATCTCCAATTATCTAATTTTTAGGATGATTCTTTCTAACAATTCTAAGAGGTGATTTTGTTTCTTTCTGTTGATTTGTGTCAACCTGAGTATTCGTATCTTCATTTGATTCATATTTTTCCCTTTCTGATCTGTGGACCTGTTCATCTTCATCTTCAACTATATCTTTTGTGCTTGGTTCAACACTGCTTACATTTCTAACTGAGATTTCTTCATCAACTTTTATGTCGATACAATCAACCAATTTATGCAGCCTCTTATTGTAACATATGTACCCTTTAATATTTGTAGCATAACCTAAGAAGATAC
Source organism: Picea engelmannii (assembly GCA_009831015.1). Lineage (NCBI taxonomy): Eukaryota > Viridiplantae > Streptophyta > Pinopsida > Pinales > Pinaceae > Picea > Picea engelmannii. The sequence continues at coordinate 619,911 of ML797628.1, forward strand.
CTTCATCATCCCTATCATCATATTTGCCAATATTTTCATCATTATTCTTAATATAACATTTACTCCCAAAGACTTTAAAATGCTTGATTGAAGTACGTCTTCCAAACCATAGTTCATAAGGAATCTTGTCACTGTGTGGCCTGAGATGAGATTTGTTCAGGATATGAACAGTTGTATGAATTTCTTCCACCCAATATGTTTAAGCAATATTCTTTTCATTCATCATTGATCTTGCCATCTGCTGAACTGATCTATTCTGCCTCTCAACTACTCCATTTTGTTGTGGAGTCCTTGGAATAGTGTATTCTTGTTTGATTCCATGCTCATCACATAACTCTTTGAAGTTCCATGAACTAAACTCTCTTCCTCTATAAGACCTTACTGCCTTCAATATTTTTCATGTTTGATTCTCAGTCAGAGCCTTAAACACTTTGAATTTTTCAAATGCTTCAAATTTTTCCTTCAAAAAGGCAACCCGTGTTAGTCTAGAATAATCATCAATAATCAACATAAAATAGTTTTCTTTCCCTATACCTTCTTTTCTTGATGGTCCACATAAATCCATATGTACTAATTGGAGAGGTTTTTCTGCTGAAGGAAAGTTTTTAGATTTGAACTGTGCCCGAGTAAGCTTTCCTATCTAGTAAGGTTTACAAATAGAATCATATGGCTTTGATGTCTTTGGAAGATCTTTTACTGCTCCATTGTTTCTAAGCTTGATTATATGATCAAATTTTAGGTGTCCAAGTCTTCTATGCCATAGCCAAATTTCATCATACTTGCTTAAGTGGCATTCTTCTTTTTCTTCTTTTAACACATAGACATTGTTTTATGTTCTTATCCCTTTTGCAACCAGTTGTCTTGAATTCACAGACTTTATTTTACAATCTTTAGAAGTAAAAACAAATTCATTTCCTCTGTCACAAACTTGACTGATGCTTAGTAGATTATGTTTCAGACCATCTACAAACAACACATCTTGATATTTTCTTTTTCCATTACTCAATCTTACCATTCCTTTACCTTTTATTTTTCTTGGCGCATTGTTTCCAAAATTTACATTCCCTGATTTTTTTTCACTTAGAGTTAGAAAATTACTTTTGTCTCAAGTCATATGTTTGGAACATCCACTGTCAGTATACCGGGGATTCTTTTGTCTTTGGGCTGATAACACTAATCCACACTGATCATCTTCTTTCTTCTTCCAAACCTTGAAATTTTCAGAAGCAGGATTGAGATATGGCTTATAGTTCTTAAAGCAATAGTCTGCAACTTTATATCCATAATTATGGAAGTTATAACATTATGGTTCACTGAATAGAAGATCATAATGATTTTTATACTCATAATTGTTGTTATGTTTCACCTGTGTCCTTCTCCCATCCATCATACGATTTATAGTCTTTGGTTGTTTGTTACTTGGTTGTCTCAATCTTTGTTGTGGCAGATAACTATTCCTTGAATAACTTGTTTTCTCATATCTACATCTTAAAGAACAAGTTATAGCTTTGTGACCAAAGTTAGAACAGAAAAAACAATATCCATAGAAAAATCCTTTGTACCTGGAAAAAGACTGTCTTCTTTGAGCGGGTCGATTTCTTCCATGCTGATAATTTCTATGATCTACAGATTCGGTTATGGTACTTTTTATTTCATTCCTTCTTGGTGATTGATTTTATTTCTTTGTTTCTGCAGAGTGGTTGTTGTCAATGATTGTAGATTTGACAAACTTGGTGGGTTCTGTATTACTTGCATGATCACTACTTGATCCTTCTTCATATCCCAAGCCAACTTTCAACTTTGGATTCCTTTGTTGATTTAGAATGGAGGTTAATCATTTTGATGCTTTAATACTTGACAGATTTTGGTGATACAATGCCTTAACCTTCTCCATCTCTTTTCTGGTTTTTACGAGTGTTACAAACATACAAGTTCAAGGCGCAAGGACAAGAATGATGTTAAGAATAATGATACTCGGAAAAAATTCTCCGAGGGCCAAGGGTGTTAAGACGCAGAAGCAAAGTGCTACAAGGTTGGCGTATAAGGTATGCAAACGCGGTTAACAAAACACACAATGGTAACATCCTTTGATGTAAGTTTAATGAGCCCAGATAAGGTAAGCTCGGTGGTTTTTCATATTTAGAGAGTCTAAAAAAAAACATAAAAGGAGACTCCACTGGGGTACCTTTTTCGAAGATAGTCTAGTTGGTTCAAAAAAGGGGTAAACTAGCACCGACAAGACATCTATTCAAAACCATTTTAACGAGTGTGAGAAAGACAAGATCACTCGACCATTTTTTCATTTTTAAGGAGTCTGAAAAAATATTAACTATGGACTCCGTCAGGAATTTTCTTCTGGACCAATTTAACGAGTGTGAGAGAATAAGGTCACTTGGAGATCTTTTCAATTTTAGGGAGTCTGAAAAGAGCTTAACTATGGACTCCGTGGGGATTCCTTTTTCATAAATTTAGTCCCTCAGGCCTGAAAAAAGGGGTAAAATGATACCTAAGAGTACTCTTCTAGAGAACTAAAGTTCCATAGAGTATACCTTTCTTCGTATAGTTGATCGTCCGAACTAAAAAGGGGTAAACTACAACCAGACAAACGTGACTTCAAATTTCAGTTTAACGAGCGTGAAAGGCCACAAGATCGCTCAGCAATCTTTTCATGTTTAGAGGGTCTGAAAAAGGGATTAAAATAATACCCGTAGAGGTTACTTTTCTCATTTAATCCAAACGATATCGAAAAGCATAAATGTAGTCTCATCGGATGTTGCTTTCGGATCTCAAAGCGAGCTTGAAAAACAACAAAGTTGGATCATGATCGACACTTTGTGGGTCGATGTCGGGTATCTCCTCGGGGGAGCAGTATGCTCCGACAAAAACATTGTCTACAACGCCAAGGGTTCTGGAGATATTGATCGGTATGGTTTCAACGATGGTTTCCATATTACCCTCAGTATAGACCTCGTGTGTAGCTAAGGGAGTAATAGGACAAGACCTATCTCTAGTCATAGTCAAGGTGAATTCTCTGGCCTCGATTCTACTTAACTCTGGGAGGAAGTATGATCTATGATGAAGATCATCCCAGGGCTTGTCCGGACTAGTCATTGCTTCAATTACTGCTTCATCAGAGGGCAAGACTAAGTCTAACGAATCGATGTCAGCGAGAGAACCTTGAGCCCAAATAGGCTCTAGAGGCGGATCTAACTCTTGTGCAGGAGTTGGATCTAGGTTGGCCGAAGTTTGTTGGACTAAAGAGTATGTTACTTCAACTATGGACAAGGGCATGGACATGCCCGGATGCCCTGTCCCCTCCATCGTGGCCGATGGGGAAGGAAGTATCCACAGATTGGTGAAGTAAGTCATGCAAAACGATGAAACTTGGAAAATCTCAAGCTTATGGTGGTCGGATATGAACTTGACATCGCCTTGAGGGGGCGGGTAATCAAAGGTACCCATCAAATATGGGCACAAACCAACCCCTACATTGACTATGCCTGGTTGAGGATTATAAATCATTAGGACCGCGGACACCCCCAGTGAAGGGTCAGATCTAGAGAAAGACAATTGATCAATGGTCACAATCCGGTCCTCGTGTGGAAACAACAAGACCTAAAAAAATGTAGCAACCACTGCTTGCATGGCATAAGTCCAACTCCTTCCTAACAAAATATTGTAGTCGAGAGACGCGTCGACTACTTCTACCTCAACACACATGGTCTTCCCTCCCAATTGCACGGGAAAAGAGGGAATGATACCATGTGGTCGGAATGAACAATCGTCGAAAGCAGTGAGAAGAGTGGGTGACGGAGACAAAATGGGCTGGTCAATGGCCTTCCAACATGCCAACGACATAATGCATGTCGAGGTGTCGTCATCAACCACCGTGTGAAAAATATTTCGAGTAAAAGTTTTTGTGGGGTGAGCCACTACTATCTGAAACGCTATGTGGTATGGCAGACGAGGTTTTAAGTCAATTGTATCTAGCATGATGGTACCCAAATTACAAGTCTCGGTAGATCCTAAAGCGGTTAACAAGGCTTTCCTATGGGAAGGGAATATTTGGAGGACCTCCAAAGCGGACATCGCACAAGGGGTTTGTGATAAATCTTCCACCACAGAATAGTTCTGGGCGGCCCTTGCGTTTGGGTTGTGAGAAGATTTTTTGAGCGCGCCTTTTGGGATGTGTGTCACTGTTTCACCCAAAGTCTTCTCAATATGTAGAGGAAGAGATGGGAGTTTGGCTTCTTTGTCCTTCTCGGAAGTGCTTGGTTTACTATATTCATGCACTCTAGTGGATATGAAAGAATCACCCTTCATCATATATGCATTTGCGGATGCAGGATTGTTCAAAGGCAGAGAGGGTCATTGACTTCCCCCTTCCGCTCTTGTAAAGGCTTGGGTCAGGTTTTGTCCATGTTGAAATGGATTAGTTAACACATCAGGTTGTTGTTGTGTCAAAAACTTTTGGGCCTCTGCAAGCCGGGGACATAGGTGGGTCGGGTGGTCTTCCGTGCATAGGTTGCATGGATACCTCACCTTCTGTTTCTCAGTGTTTCCCCCATCGGCATTATCAGTGGGTTTCTTATCTCCCTTACCCTTCCTTCATTGTTTTTTCTTTCCTTCAGGCTGTTGGGTGGCCTTTGGATTTGTCGATTGCACTGTGTGTACATCCGACGTTTGAGTAGGGGGAGCAGCCAAATTAGTAGTTTGGATGGTCGTTGCGTGTTGTATAGACAATTGTTGCAACTGCTTCGTCAGTTTCTCAGTGGGATTTGCTTGTGCCGAACCAGCAATACCATCGGCTTGTGGTCCATCTCTCTGTCTGGTTTTATCAAGTATTGAGCGTGGCACATCTAGCAAGATCTCGTATAATAAACCAGACTGAGAATAGATGATCTCAAGTTGTTGAGATCTCATGATCACGTATTCTTCGGAAAACACTCCTGAAGTCGCGACGTCTTTGGATAACTCTGGGACAAAATACTTAAGGAACCACTCAAGCAAGAATGTTGGTGGGACTAGTACCTTAATTAAACTCTTTCGGTGTCTCCATTCTCAGATGTGATCCGAGATATGATTTTCTTTTGTCTGTGATAAATTGGCCAGCAATTTTGTGCTAGCGTCGTATCTCACAGGTAATTGGAAATGGTTTAGGAAGGCCATTGCCAATTCGCCGAAGGAAGAGTATCTTGAGCAGTCGATCTCAATGTACCATTTCGCAGCACTCCCAATGAGAGTATGTTGAAACAATCGCAATTGTATGGAGTCATCTTTCAACGAGTTAGATGAGCACCAAAGGTGGAAGGTAGTCACACGATCGCCTGGATCTTCGTTAGGCTTGGCTTCGAAATTTGGTATGTTTGAAGGAAACTTTGTCGGCATAGGAGGCCAACGCAGATCATGACAGATAGGGTCATTCAACAACTTTGTCAAGTCTGGAAAATGCAAGGTTTCCAGGAAGGGTAGTTTGGGTTGTTGGTGATAACCTGATCCTGGGCTCCTCTTCAAATGTCCTCCAACTTCTTTTCTTTGTATCTCTCTTTGCACAAGGATGGCTAAAGGGTTGGGACAATGGGAATGTGCAATTGGGTAGAGTTTCTTTACTCTTATTCTCCTCCTCCAAATAGGACCCCTAACCCTTCTTTTATAGGCTAGAAGAAGCTAGGTATTTGGATGAACTCTCGGCCATGCATGGTCAGAAGATTCAATTAACTCACCCAAAGTTGTGTGTTCTGTCGGCAACTTTCCTTTTTTCATGCTTTTGTAGGTACATGCGGGTTGTTTTAGGTCATCTAGTGTGTACACGTGTGCAGTAATGGAGTAGGGCATGTGGGCCCTTATAAAAGAGGTTTTTTAAAGAGTTTTCCAGCAGTGCTTTGGCAAAGAAGGGATCTGAGATGGCCTGATGCCAGGTAAACATGGAGGAGGAGAATAAGAGTAAATAAACTCTACCCAATTGCACATTCACATTGTCCCAAACCTTTAGCCATCCTTGTGCAAAGAGAGATACAAAGAAAAGAAGTTGGAGGACATTTGAAGAGGAGCCCGGGATCAGGTTCATGAAGCAGTGGTCGGTCTCGACATTGTAAGTTGATTCATTAAAGTTAATAATAAAGAAATGTTTTTTTCTATCCCACTATATGAGTTCTTCATAGTTTAGTGAATATATGTTTGAATCTCTAACCCATTAATCTATAGAACAAATGCATGTAGAGTTTGTTGCTTGTTTTGTACGCAGTTCAGTCTTGGAGTAGGGCGCGTGGGCCCTTATAAAAGAGGTTTTTTAATAAGTTGTTCAGCAGTGCTTTGGAAAAGAAGGGATCTGAGATGGTCTGATGCTAGGTAAGCATGTATGGTGCAAATTAGGGTTATAACAGGTAAGCAAAATGATAATATAGATCCAAAATATGCTACCTTTGTTATTCTAATAACAATGTTCACTTGCCTCTTTAAGGGGGAACCTCCAACAAAGAAAAGCTTGAGTACAAATGATTCAACAAGACAAACTTTTCCATGTTTTCTACCTCTATATACACTACTATCTTCTTGAGAACATTCTAGAGGTGGAACCTTCTAGTAAGTCTTCCTGCATTAATTTTTTTCACATTACTACATAGGCGTTATTTACAAATGAGGACCTTTATTACATAGAAAAACATATTATTCTATCTACTTGAGGGGTTAAGAAGGTTAGGACCCTAGCATTCCCTCCCCCTTAAAGAATAACCTTTTCCTCAAGGCTTGAGATGTGGAAAATGCTAGAGAATGTCGACTGGCTCCAATGTGGAATCCTCAGGTTGTGTGTTCTTCCTCTATACTAAAACTTTCTAAATTGTGTGTTGATGGAGACGATTCTCTCATTAGGCCAGGATAGCTTGTGGTTGCAACCAAATGGAACCTTCTTCATCCAATTTATGGAGACTAGTTTGAATATGGCACTTGGATCCAGTCACTTTCTTTAAGCAAGAAACATGAAAAACTTGATGGAACTTAGACTGACTGAGAAGGGATAACTTGTAATCCACGATCCCTATGTGCTTGATGATTGTATAAGGGACATAAAACTTTGGAGAGATTTTCTAGCAGTGATTTGATTTGAAGGAAGTTTACTTATATGGTTGTAGACAAATAAACACTTGATACCCTTTAGCAAAATGACGTTTGGAATGACATTGATAAGCTTGTTGCTTCAATCAATTATGAGTCATGAGTAAATTTTCTTTGAGGGTGTGTAGTGATTAAATATACATAATAACAACAAGATGACGGAAAAGGAATACTGGCCAACACTCTTTAGTATTCACACCAATGTTACATATTTATAGTACAATGGGTGATGCCACCTCATAGAGAGATTTTCTCTAGATCCTAAAATCATGCATGATGACTAGGCTAGGAAATCTTAACTAACTCATTAGTCATCACTTGAGGATATATTACTAATATCCTAAATGAATAATACAAATATAGGTGACAATTTAGACTTAGTGATTGTTAAGGTAAGACATAGGCTAACAATCCCCCCCTCAATCACAAGTCTGATCAATAATACCAGCAATAAAGCATAAACTGGTATCAATTCCAAGTCTTCATACTGAAACTCTTGAGCTGAGCCTCAATGAAGAACTACCTGAAAAACTGCCAATTTGGATGTCGAATGGTTCATCTGAAATGAACTAGAAAAGAGTTGGGATATGGAAGTGAACCAGGGATGATTTTAAGGATGGAAATTTGTTTTAAAATTTAGAAACCTTGGCGAATCTTACTAATCCTTCGTATGCCAACTATAAATGTTTAGCGATAGTTTTGTAAAAATATTCAAATTTATAAGGATTTTATATAGTTTTTATAAAATTTTGGCGATTTTTAAGGTAAAATAATTTTATCCTATAGAATTTGGGCGAATAATTTTTAAAATAGCGAATCTCGTTTTTGGAAAAAACATGGAAAATTAGCCCATGAGCGAAATTTAGCCCCTAAAATCATCCATGAAGTGAACAGCTTCAATATCTTAACATTCCATGATTGCTTTACAATTTGATCATTTTGCCAAGTATTTGAGCTAGAATAATCTTATGTATTCTACTAATTGGTGAACATGTAGTATCAACACTCTACTATCGGTGTATCATTGAAGTGCTCTATGAATATGTGGTTTGGAATAACCATTGATCAATTGATACCATGTATATGATGGTTTTTGGATAAACACTAACCAATATTGACACTTTTAGGTGTCCAATAACATCCCAATGTATACTTTGTATGATTCAATTGCAAGTCATTGAACCATAATCCTACCAAAATCTTCCATCTCTGGAAAATATCACTATGTAATCATGTGAGCCATGATGCATGCAATTTTTTCACTTAATGGAAAATCCAATCTGGTGAGAGTGAACCAAGAGAAGTGAATCGGCTTCCAGTCTAACACATCCCTGAAAATGCTTGACAACTCAATCAAATTCCAAGTTGCAATGTAGAAGGATCCTCTTGTCCTATGCTAGGTCGAATGACCATCTATGTGAACCAAACGTCCACATCATTACTCTCAAAATAAAAATCAACATCCCAATTATGTATGATTCAACTTACACTTATTGAACCATAATTTTTCCAAAGTCTGTCATCTACAGACCGCAGTTTCCCATTTGGAAAATTTTCATGTCCATCTGGCATACTTGATGTTTGTTGTTGTCGAAACTTTATGTCTGACAACCATCTTCAATTCCATCATCAATTCCCCCCTTTGTCAGCTGAAAGGAGAGACCACAAGTGGTTTCATGAACCATTGTCACTGGAATTTTGGACTCCCCCCGCCCCCCTTAAGGTGCATGAGAGTTACATCATTGTACTCCCCCTTCTATGCTCAAGATATTACCATGCTTGTTTCATTTGATTACAACACAAAGTGGGCATGTGGAAAAAAAACACATGTTATCTCATCCCATGAGGGCCATGATCGAAAGATACACCATAAGGGGACCACTTATGTGAGGTACAAAAATGCTATGTGCTACAAGATTGGTCTTTACTCGTGATTGAATTATATGGTAAGACTTATATAGTCGTTTGGTTGTTGATGACCATTTCCAAGGATCAATCCCCTCATGGTGAATCTTTAATCTTGCAGGTTTCTTCAGTCTTGAACATCTGTCTGAAGAATGGTTATTCTTGCCACAATGCTGGCAAGGATGGAGATCAAAAAACTTATTCTCCATGATACCAACTCGATTACAATGTTGGCATGTCGCATTATGATGTTGAACTTGAACAGGTGAAGTTGAAACTTCTTGAAGGAATCCATCACTTTGGAACTTGATTGGTCTGGAATAATCGGGAATATGAAAGGTAACTTCCTTGTCATATCCAAGTCTTGTTCTATTCTTGTTGTAAATGATTTCTTCCCAAGGTCTGATGATGGGCTTGGAAAGAGTATTTTGAACCTGTTTCTTTGAAATATGTGAAAGTGGATTTACTGCATGTTGTTGCAACATTGAAAGGTTTTCTTCACTAAAATTAAAAGAAAACTCTTGAAATGAAGGTTAAAAAATAGCTTTGTCTTTGTCTACATCTGGAATTGTCTTACTCAATTGATCCTTCATTGATTTTTGATCATCATAATCATCATCATCGTAGAGAGGGGTGTGCTAAACAAAAACTAGTTCAGAACACTTCACTGGTTGTTGATTTTTGAGATCCTTGATTTCATCATTCAATAGTTGGAATAGATATTGAAGAAGTCTAACTTTGGCTTGCGTTGCTTGCAAAAAATTTAGCACTAATTGAATATTTTATTTGTTCAATATCATTGTGTTGTCTTCAATGGTGTTTATTAGAGTGTTCAGTAACTCTAATAATTTTAGATTTCGTTCCATTTCAAAAACACTAAATGAGGTCTCCTTGTGCAGGTAGATCCGGATTACAATTTGACTCGACAGAAGAAGTCTTATCTGCAACTTGCTCACTTGAATCGCTCGCTTTATTCTCATGCTCTCTTGATTTTGTTTCACACTCGCTTATACTCTTCTTACTTTCTTCCAAGAAGTTGAGGGTGTCAGATACTACTGAAAATGCACCCAAAACTTGATTACAATGATTTGAGTTAAACTACTCAACCTTGTCAATTTCGACTCAAAATGACAATAGTCTCTTGGGTGTCAGGATCAACAGAGAAGGCACCTAATTACAAATAAATTCAACTCAAATCAACTTAATTACTCTTACAATACATTATTTCCAGTACAAATCAACTTGATCAAGTAATCTTACAACAAACATTGTTTGCAAGTTACAATTTAACTTCAAATGCTCCATGATGTGTTGAGTTTGAAATATTTGATTTGTCCATTAATGATGTGGTTGACGACTTGAATTCTTGAGAATGTTCTTCACATATGCTTGATCATATGTGCTTGATTGTCATTAATTTGTGTGCCTGAATTTGATTTCCTTGTACTCAATGTATGATGTGTTAAATGATATATTACAAATGTGTTTATGTCAAAAATAGGCATTAAACAATATAATCCTCCATGAAAATTTCACCACAAACACACTACGCAAGGTGTACCTAAGATCCCCTTATTCAATTTCGGGCGGATCTAGGATACGGAGCAAAATACTTCAATTTTATTATAAGTATCTCTCTTACGAGACCACATACAATGGGAAGGCTACAATGTACTTTCTCCTTCACCATGCTTTAACAAGGCTTTCAATTCATAATATTTCTCTTCTTCTCTCAAAGACTTAAGAAAACAATAAATGTCTTCTCAAAAAATGAGTTTCTTACAACCTCAATTTGTCATTCACTTACAAATTTTCCTAAGTCATAAAGAAATAACAAACATCTCTTACTCATGATCAATCTCATTTACTAATGAGAAAAAAATCTTACATTTACTCACCTCCATATATTTATGTTAAAAAAAATTCTCGGTCCTTCATTTGGTCCTCCATCCAGTCCTTCATCTAGTCCTCCATCCAGTCATTCATCTGGTCCTTCATCTGGTCCTCAATCCAGTCTTCAATCCAGACTTCGATATGAACAAATATTTTTGCAAGGATTTTGATCATTTAATATCAATTGAAAAATTGTCCATAAAAATCGCGTTGAAAGAGTCTTCAAAAAATGAAGACACACAACAATCAAAGCACCTCAGATTGTGATGCACCTGAGATTTGTTGGGAGAATATCACGCTTCTCTGATCCGTGGCCTCTACTAGTAAAGGAGATCACATTTCTTCAGAAACTCCTTGTCTACAATAGCAAAGATGTCCAACATGGGGAAATTTTCAACCATGTGTTGAAAATATACTTGTACCAGATATCAGACCAAATTTGCAGGATACCAAATCGAAAATAGTAGATCCGCCTATGTTGAATCTCGATCGCCTTTCAGATTGCCTTTCTCTTACTCCCGGTGGTTTTCTTCTGTTTACTTGAAGGCCAAGTTACCAGATCTAATCCAGATCGCAAGTGGATGTGTTGGGCAGGTGCAACACTTAATTATGGAATTTCTAGATTCGGGTTCTGGTTATGAGTATAGAGAAAAAATCCTCAGATCTGAAAAAGAGGTTATTGCCCCATATCTATGTTTTTGTTCTGGTTATGGGCCTAGAGAAAATCGTTCAGATCAACCTTTATTTTTTCCATGATGAGTACGTTGAAATGGATCGAAGTCAAGACCAAATCGGTTTCAAAATGTTGTTCACGCACTCATGTAAAACATGGTTAAGAGAATCTTGCAAATATGTTAAACCAAGACCTTTCTCAAGAAAAAAACTAGTGAGTCACACATAAGACCCCATTTTTCACAAAACCCAAATCGTGAAATTGTCGAATTCATCTTCATTTTCTCAGAAATTGATCCACAATTCTAATGACGATTTCTACATTTGCTTGGCCAGATCTACATTTTCTTGGATAGAGACCGTTTTAGATCTGTGTATATCAGAGGAGGAGAATTGGTACATATTTCTTCAATCGAGGGTTTAATCACACAAATTGTAGAGAGAGGATTATGGTAAAGCTATTGATTAGCAATGTCAATGCAAAAACGCACCCACCATGGAAACAAATCAAGAGACACAACTAAAGGCATCTCATAATTCTCAATTCACACATAAATTGTGATTTTTCCATTATAAATACATAGAATAAACAGCATTCCATGAAAACTTATCTCTTGAACTGATCACTATAGGTATCAGATCGTTGTCTTTATCTTGGGAAAATGTCTTGCATCACTCCTCCATGCGGGTCCATCACTCTCCTTGAAAACATTCCTTGAAAAATAAATCCATACTAAAAATAGATATGGTCTACGTTACAGTCCTCAATACAGTCCTTGATACATTCTGTGATACGGTCCTCAAAACAAAACTACACTCAGTATTGTTGCTCTTCCTTCACAATTTTCACCATGGCTATGATATTATCACCATTTCTTCACCATGGCTCTAATATTTTCATCTTCTTTTCACCATTGCGAATCTATTAGGCCCTTAAGACCATAAAATATCTAATACCAATTAATAAAACAAAGAATCTTTGATACCAATTGATAAAACAAAGAAGCTATGATACCAATTGATAAAATATACATAATAACAACAAGATGACGGAAAAGGAATACTAGCCAACACTCTTAGTATTCACACCAATGTTACATATTTATAGTACAATGGGTGATGCCACCTCATAGAGAGATTTTCTCTAGATCCTAAAATCATGCATGATGACTAGGCTAGGCAATCTTAACTAACTCATTAGTCATCACTTGAGAATATATTACTAATATCCTAAATGAATAATACAAATATAGGTGACAATTTAGACTTAGTGATTGGTTAAGGTAAGCCATGGGCTAACACTTAGAATGTCAGCTCAAACTGTAAGGGTTTTGTTCACCTCTTGGACCTTGGAGACACAAGAAAAGTAAGATAATATAGAGGGCATATTTTTTCCATAGACCACCTCAAAGGGATTCATGTGATTGGAACCATAGTAAGTGGTATTGTACCACCATTAAGCGAGTGGTAAACACTTGAGGAATTGAGATTGTCGTTTGAACACGAAGCACCATAAATATGCTTCCAAACACTTGTTAACAATTTTAGTTTAACCATCATTTTGGGGATGATATGCAGTGATGAGACACAATTATGTGCCTTGGAGATTAAATAATTATTTCCAGAAGTTTTTTGTGAAACTTGGATCACGATCATAGGTAATAGATTGGGGCATTCCATGTAGTTTGAAGATATTTTCCATTAAAACTTGAGCCACTATGGAAGCTTTGAATGGGTTTTGGAGGGAAAAAAAATGAGCATATCTAGAAAGTCGATCAACCACAATAATGATGACTAATTTATTACTAGATTTGGGTAATCCCACGATGAATTCCATAGAGATATTTTTAGAGAATATTTCCCATATTTTTAGCCCTAATCTCTCACCTAGGTCAATGTTGATATATGTTCATTAATCAACGTTAGTACATATACATCAATCCTTAGTATTTTTCCTTTGTTTTTATTTACTCTGAGTATTTTCTTTACTTAGTCATTTTCCCCTTTCAAATGTGGGTTGTGGATCAGGCTAGTATCAAATTCCTAGGTCTGCAGACTTGCAAGCCTCTGTATCTTTACTTATTCATTTTTCTTTTTTTGAAATTCCAACACTTGGTCATTTTTCAAGCGATGCAGGAGTCCCCTTGCGGGAGACCAACACATTCTTATCTTGAAAATTCCCATGTCTCGTGTCTCACAATCGTGCAACACTCAGAATGACTTGTATATCTATGTGTCCTCCAAATCGCACCCTTTACCTTTTTCATACTTAGTTTTTTCTTTGAATGCGGATGTGAGACACTCGTCTCTTCCACTTACCTTTTTCCTCATGCTTGTGCCCTGCAACCTATAGTCCCTTGTTCTATAAAATTACCCTTTTCACTTTCGCAACCTGCATAATTTCCTCTTCTCATACTTAGACTTTTTTCTCATTGTGGATGTGGGAATCATCTCCTTTCACCTTTTTCATTCCACGTGTCTTGTGTCCTGCATCCTGCAATCATGCATCAACGATATTGCACTTTACATTCTCCTTTTTTCACTTACATACTTAACCATTTTTCATCCTCCATGACATCACATCACCTTTTACCGATCGCATACATTTCCCTTCACCACGTCATCTACCACTTGTGTGAACATAATATTGTTATTAAAGTGGCGAAGATTTCATAAAGCTTTGTGATAAATTATAAATCTTACCATGCAAGCCGACAACTTCAAAATAATATCTATGGTGGTGAATAATGAAGGAAATACATGGTAAATTAGATAAAGGATTAAGATTCCATGCTATAAAATGTTATATCAATGGTAGCACCACCTAATGGTAAGAATAAAAAGTAATGTAAATAATGGCAAGCAAGAGAAAAGAGTTGTATTGTGGAGATACGCTAAATACTCTTGGACGTGAAGACCACGAGTTCTAGTAGTCATAGGCTTACAAGTGGTACAAGGCCCTCCCACTCGTCGAGAAGAAAATGAACCAAGTTTGGACCTCAAGCATAGATCTAGCTAGTTGTGTGCCTGAGGTGACAAATTTAAAAGAGCTAGTTCTTTGGTGTGTAGATAAATGTGATATAGAAAGAAGGATAATTCAATTTTAGGGGAAATATCCTATCTCCTTGGCTCCTTCAATTTTCATAAGAATGTTATGACTCCTTAAACCCACCATGTAGTTTAAGGTTGAATTAATAAGCTAGTGAATTCCTCAAGGAACACATAGGAGGAGAAGATCTCCTCAAAACATATTTGGTCAACCCAAGAGATAATACCAATGCTGCTAAGATTGAGGTAAGTTCCTTAAAGTATCCCTACAAGGAATTTGCCTAGTTGTTTTCCCGTATAATTGGCTTGGAATCCACAACCTCTGTGATGAAAAATATTATTTATATTCTCCATTTTTTGTGCATGAAGATGCCCTGATTCACTGGGGCTGCCTTATTTCCAATGAAATTTCATTTCAAATAGGTGGTCTAAAGAGGACCCGTAAATTCTACATGACATCTTATTTGACCTTCTCCATAGCTTACTACCATGTTTTCGAAGACTTGTTGAGGGAAATGAGTGTTGAATTCAAGGTGGAGCCAATATTTTAATAGTATCCATACTTATGGAGACACAAGGCTCAATATTATTTCGACCCAGTCCATAACAATTTCATTTTTGAATTTTAAAAAATTGTTTTTGGCCATAACACATCAAGTCTGCCACTTGAGGCTACCTCCTTTATATCAAAGAAATGAATTTTTGAGACCATAGAGGGTTCCAATGTTATAAGATTATTCATATTCCAAGAGAATTCCTTTTTACTCCCTTTCTTTGTATCCAAGAGACACTTTGTTATATAAGTATACAGATAGTACAAGTACTAGGCACACTAATGCAGTAGCATCGTCAACATCAAGCGAGCGTGGGGCAACCACCAACGCATTTTGGCACATGATAAATTGTTTGAATGTTTTTTGAAGTGGATACGCCAAACTTAAATGAGATAATTAAGGAAAGGCATACTGGTAGATTGTAATCATACCTTGAGCGTCTCACTCTCATCTGAAGGACTAAGAGGCATTTAAGTTTATGAATGTAGGTAGGTAGCTTTGAATTCTTAGATTAGACAGTTTTAGGAGCTGAAGGGAAACAGGATATAGACACCCTCACTTGTATTATTGTAACATTAGAAGCATTATGAGAAGAGAGCATAGGAGAGCAGAAGCAGAGAGCTATGTAGAAAAACCCATGTACAGAGGTTCTGGATTAATAAAAAGATCTCTAGTTTAGACTCATGGTGTCTAATTGTTTTTTGTGCTGCACATGTTGATTAATACATGCTTGTTTACTCTCTATTATGCATTTTCTTTGATGCGTGAATGTTGGATTTCATATTTAATGTCTAAAATATGAAGAGAGGGAGAGTAAAGAGTGAGTTTCAATTGTTTCTCTTCCTGAGCAAGAGTTTTCTTGCAAGGAGTGTAGTGAAATTGTTCGCAAGAAGTGCATTGAGGGGTTTAGAGTATAAATCTCTAAAATCTCGGGAGGGATAAAAACAGTGTTCTCATTCTCGCAGAAGTGCAAGTTAAGCACAGGAGCCGTGCAAAGTGTGCATTGGCTGAGAGGAGTCTCAAAGTTTGCAACCTGAGCGAAAATTGTTGAAGGAATGATGTCGCAAAGGGTGCACAGAGTCGAAGAATCCAATACTTGGAAGTATTGAAAAGTTGTCGCAAGGAGTGTGTGCAGGAGTCTTTTTGAAGACTCTAGGTTGTGGTAGAAGCTCAGAAGAGTTAGTGCCTTGAATTTGTTGGAAGGAGGCCCAGTGAAGTTATTCTGTAGGAGGACAAGCTCCGTAAGGGAACACTTTGTTCATTTCGCAGCAATCGTCAAGGAGGAAATTGACGGTCGGAGTTCTTCGTGGAGAATTCGCAAAGTTTCGAGAACCGTCAGATCATGTAGAGGAGAAAGAAGGTTACAGTGGGTGTTTTTCTGTGTGCAATCTTAGGAGAAATCGGACTGTAGGATTGAACCAACAAGGGTCGTTGGATTACTCACGAAATCGCATTTCGGGGTTTCGTGAGTTGGAGGACTGAAAGCCTTGTATCAATATTCGCGAGGTCATGAAAGGCGAAGTCGCGAAATAGCGAAAGATTCTGAGTTGTCCGATCGGAAGGACACATGTCGTGAGATCACCCGTATCGGGGATTCGGACATCGGAGGTCAGAAGGAGAATTTTTTCAACATCGCGAGTGGCGAAGCTGAGAAGGAAATCACAACCGTCCATCTGAGAGTGGACAGGTGGCACACTCACCAACAGAGAGGTCAAACCTTCATTGACGATTTTAGAGTTTCATGGGTTGAAGAGCTTAAGGCTTAGCATCCAAATTCATGAAGTCGTGAACTCCGAGAACTCCAAAAAGGCGGGAAGTTCCATCATGGGACCTGCGTAGACAACGTGTTGGAATTTCGGCATTTCAGCATATCGGAGGGTAAGAGGTCAAGACCCTTGTCCCGAAACTTTCAAAGTCGCGAAACCATGAGATAATCACAGTCATCCATTTGGAGGAGGACAGGTGGTAGAGATCAGAGGGTCTCATGAACTCGGAGGTTCGCAGGGTGAGAGCCCAAGAGTTGGGAGCTCTTATTCCCAAAGTCACGAAAGGCGAAGTCACGAAGTGCCAAAGTCGGGCATGAGGGACACGTGGTGGAACCGCAAGGTGGGCCGAGAAGTAGACCGGCGGACACACGTCACACATTTGGAGGAGTCAACACCCCGTTGACCTCTCGCGTCTCGGGGACTCGGAGATAATAAAATGAAAGTTCGAGCCTTCGACTCGCGAAGTCGCGAGTAGCGAGTATGAGAGGAGAAAAGTCAATATCGCCTCTCATGGTTTCAGGAAAGAAAGGTGCCAAGGTTGGACCTTTGAACTCGCGAAGGTGCGAGAGGCGAGAAGTGCTAGCGCTTAACCTAGCCGGCGGTCGCGCAAGGAGGGTGCTGACGGAAGAAAGGGCTATAACCATTTTGCGATCTCGGGTATCGCAGATTTGTAGAGGAAGAGTCAGAAGTCATGACTCGCGAACTCGCGAGATTGAAAGTTGCCGAAAAGGACCTGTGGATCGATAAATCTGCAGATTCCAGTGGGAATCAAAAGAGTCGATCCGGCTCAAGGGCATATAGAACAATCCTGTGAGCGGATCTCGACCCGAGGGTCGATAGGTCTGCGTCAGTTTTGGTATCAGAGCTTGACTCTATTTGTATACTTCAGATAGGGAAAGCAAGAAAGGAATCTCGGCCATGCCACCGAGAAGAAGAGATAGGCAAACACCCGATCCACCAAAGGAAAGGGAAATGCCAAGAGGAAGGGGTAGGCAGGTGCCAAATCCATCCATGGAAAGAGAGATGCGTGACATATGCGCCAAACTCGAGGACATGGAGACAACATAGAGGCACACAGTTGATGTTGGAGATGTCAGTGATTCTGAAAGTGAAAATGAAGCTGGACATGAAGGAGAAGAAGTCACAGCAGAAGATGCAGCAAATGAACACCTACTTAGGGTTGCTGCAAGAATGGGTGCTAAGGAAAAAATGGATATTCCAGTAAATGAAGGAAATCTGGATGTTGAAGAGATTCTAGACTAGATTAGAGCTCTAGACACATATTTTGACTTTGAAGATGTCGAGGAAGACAAAAAGGTCAAACATGTTGTCACAAGATTGAAAGGACATGCAGCATTGTGGTCGGATGAGCTACAAGCTGACAGATGATGCAAAGGCAAGCAGAAAATCAAGAGTTGGGATAGGATGATCGTAAAGATCAAGGCAAAATTTATTCCCAGGGATTACCAGATTACTCTGTTTCGGAGAATGCAGAATTTGAGACAGAAGTTAATGTTAGTAAAAGAGTACACTGAAGAATTCTACAGGCTGAACATCATGGCAGGTCATCGCGAAAGTGATGATGAAAAGGTTGCTAGGTACATGAATGGTCTGAGATACGACATTCAGGATGAGATGAGCATGATGACCATCTGAATGGTGGAAGATGCTTATCAGATGGCTCTAAAATCTGAAGAGAAGATGAGCCGAAAACAAGGTCAAAGAGGTCGAGGCAAAAGTCAACCCAGAGGCAAATCAGTTGCCCAGGATAGAAATCAGAAACCCAAAGAAGAGTGGAATAAATCTCAGACTCAAACTGAGAGAGGTGGAAGTTCACAGAGAGGGCAGCATACCGAACAGAAAGGTCAGTATGCTGATGGAAACATTTTTCCTCGTACCAGAGGTAGAGGAAAAGGAAGAGGTGGAGTGGTGAAATGCTTCACATGTGGAAAGAATGGACATAAATCTTATGAGTGTCCAGACAAAAAGAAATAAGGTGGTGAAACTCACATCATCAAATCACAGAGTCAGAATGTTGAGGCAGAGGATGTTGAAGGCGGAAGATCGTTGATGATGCAAAAAGTTCTCTTAACGCTAGAGAAGGAGGTGGAGAATCCAGTGCAAAGGAACAGTCTTTTTCGGACTGCTAGTTTACCAAACAAAGCAGCATATAGATTAACACCACAAGAAAATGAAGAAGTCAAAAGACAGGTCCAGGATTTAATGGACAAGGGGTTGATTAGAGAAATCTTGAGTCTGTGTGATGTTCCGGTAGTGCTCAGCCCGAAGAAAGACAGAGGTTGGAGGATGTGTACTGACTCGAGAGTGACCAACAAGATAACCATCAGGTATATATTTCCATTTCCAAGAATGGATGATTTGATGGATTGCTTGAGTGGGGCCAAATTTTTTTCGAAGATTGATTTGAAAATTGGATATCATCAGATTCGTATGAGAGAAGGTGATGAAGGGAAGATAGCCTTCAAGACCAATGAAGGGTTGTATGAATGGCTTGTTATGTCATTTGGCTTAACGAATGCACCAAGTACCTTCATGAGGTTGATGAACAAAGTCCTGAAGAATTTCATCGAAAAATTTGTCATTGTGTATCTTGATGACATATTGATTTTCAGTAAAAAAGAGGCAGAGCATATGAAACATTTGGCTACAATGATTCAGAGGCTACAGCAAGAGAAGTTGTTGATAAATATGAAGAAATCCGCGTTCATGAAGACAGAGCTCATTTATTTGGGATTTGTTATTTCTGCAGATAAGTTGAGGATGGATCCAAATAAGGTGGAGGTAATTAAGAATTGGCCATCACCGAAGAGTATATTTGAGGTGAGAAGTTTTCATGGATTAGCTAGTTTCTATCGAAAGTTCATCAGGAATTTCAATGGTATTAGTGCACTGATGATGGACACAGTGAAGAAGAGACACAAGTCTTTTCACTAGATGGAAGAGGCTGAGAAAATTTTTAATTTGTTGCAAAAGAAAATCACAGAACAACCAATTTTGGTGTTGCCAGATTTCAAAAACACATTTCAGGTAAAATGTGATGCCAGTGGATTTGCAATAGGGGTAGTCTTGAGCCAAGAAGACAGGCCGATAGCATACTTCAGCAAGAAGCTGAATGAAGCGAAAGTGAAATACTCCATGTATGACAAGGAGTTCTATGCTATTACTCAGGCATTGAAGAAATGGAGACATTACTTAATCCCGAAGGAGTTTTTCTTATACAGTGACAATCATGCTTTGCAATTTGTGACTCAACAAGAGAAGTTGAATCAAAGACATGTTAAATGGGTTGAATACATGCAGAACTTTACTTTTGTAACTAAGCATATTTCTGGAACTACTAACAAAGTTGTTGATGCTTTGAGCAGGAAATGTTTGTTGTTGCAGGAGTTCAGAGTCAAAACACTGGGTTTTGATGATCTCAAGGACATGTACAGAAATGATCTAGATTTTAAGGAGGCCTATGAAGCAGCTGAGAATCCAATTCTCAGGGACAAAAGCCAATGGACAGAATACATGATCCAAGAAGGATTATTGTTTAAGGGTAATCAAATTTGTATTCCAAAATGCTCCATGAGGGAGAATTTGTTGAAGGACAAACATAATGGAGGATTGGCTAGACATTTCAGTTATGAAAAGACGTTCTCAAAGTTAAATGAGTCATATTTTTGGCCAAGAATGAGAGCAGACGTAAAAATATTTGTGCACAGATGCAGAATTTGTCATCATTCAAAAGGGAAGAGGTAGAATGCAGGTTTTTATCAACTGTTACCCATACCTGACGGGTCGTGAGATGCGGTAAGCATGGACTTCATATTGGGGCTGCCAAGAACACAAAGAGGTTTTGACTCAATTTTTGTGGTGGTGGACAGATTTTCTAAGATGGCACACTTCATACCGTGTCAGAAAACCAGTGATGCAACTCACATTGCAAATATGTTTTTCAAAGAGGTCATTCGACTTCACGGATTACCAAGGAGCATAGTTTCGGATCGATACACCAAGTTCATGGGACACTTATGGAGAACCTTATGGAAAAAGCTAGGAATGAACTTGTTGTTCAGTTCAGCTTATCATCCTCAGACGGATGGACAGACAGAAGTTGTCAACAGATGTTTGGGAGACTTGCTGAGGAGTTTGGTGACAGAACACCACAGTCAGTGGGACAATATTCTGTCACAGGCGGAATTTGCTTATAATGATTCAATCAACAAAAGCACAGGGAAAAGTCCATTCCATATTGTTTATGGGATGCAGCCAAGAGGAGTTTCGGAATTGAGAGATTCAGAATAGAATGCAACTAGGAGTGCTAGTGCAGAGGATTTCGTAGAAGCGATGAAGGAACTTCACAGCCAGGTGAAAGAGCGATTGCAAAACTCAAGCCAAGAGTATAAGCGCATAGCAGATCAACACAGGAGACAACTTCAATTTGAGGTTGGTGATTTGATTCTGGCACATCTGAGAAAGGAAAGGTTCCCGAAGGGGACATATAACAAACTGAAGATGAAGAAGATCAGACCATGTAAGGTCTTCAAGAAATTTGGGGCAAATGATTATGAGATAGAATTACCCAATGGGATCGGAATTTCTCCGATATTCAATGTCTCGTATTTGTACCCATACAAAGTTGGGAAGCAAAAACGAGTGATGAACAACCAGAGGTTCAGTGGACTAAATAGATGCCAGTTGCAGAGAAGCCACAGATGGAAAGCATACTGGACAAAAGAGTTAGCAAGAGGACCAGGAGAAAGGAATACTTTGAATACTTGGTCAAGTGGAAGGGACACCCAGTTGAAGATGCCAGCTAGGAGAATGAAGAAAAAATTCAGAAGCATGGACAAACCATGCAAGAGCTCGTGGACAAGAGCCCATGAAAATTTTCAAGCGAGGGAGTATGATGCAGAAGCATCATCAACATCAAGCGAGCATGGGGCAACCGCCAACACATTTTGGCACATGATAAATTGTTTGAATGTTTTTTGAAGTGGATATGCCAAAATTAAATGAGATAATTAAGGAAAGGCGTACTGGTAGATTGTAATCAGACCTTGAGCATCTCGCTCTCGTCTGAAGGACTAAGAGGCATTTAAGTTTATGAATGTAGGTAGGTAGCCGGAGGGAAACGGGATATAGACACCCTCACTTGTATTATTGTAACATTAGAAGCATTATGAGAAGAGAGCATAGGAGAGAAGAAGCAGAGAGTTGTGTAGAAAAACCCATGTACAGAGGTTCTGGATTAATAAAAAGATATCTAGTTCAGACTCATGGTGTCTAATTGTTTTATGTGTTGCACATGTTGATTAATACATGCTTGTTTACTCTCTGTTATGCATTTTCTTTGATGCGTGAATGTTGGATTTCATATTTAATGTCTAAAATCTGAAGAGAGGGAGAGTAAAGAGTGAGTTTCAATTGTTTCTATGCCTGAGCAAGAGTTTTCCTGGAAGGAGTGCAGTGAAATTGTCCACAAGAAGTGTGTTGATGGGTTCAGAGTATAAATCTCTAAAAGCTCAGGAGGGGTAACAACATTGTTCCCATTCTCGTAGAAGTGCAAGTTAAGCACAGGAGCCGTGCAAAGTGTGCGTTGGCTGACAGGAGTCTCAAAGTTTGCAACCTGAGCAAAAATTGTTGAAGGACTGATGTCGCAGAGGGTGCACAGAGTCGAAGAATCCAATACTTGGAAGTATTGAAAAGTTGTCGCAAGGAGTGCGTGCATGAGTCTTTTTGAAGACTCTAGGTTGTGGTAGAAGCTCAGAAGAGTTAGTGCCTTGAATTTGTTGGAAGGAGGCGCAATGAAGTTGTTCTGCAGGAGGACAAGCTCCCTAAGGGAACACTTTGTTCATTTCGCAGGAATCGTCAAGGAGGAAATTGACGGTCGGAGTTCTCCGTTGAGAATTCGTGAAGTTATGAGAACCATCAGATCATGTAGAGGAGCAAGAAGGTTATGGTGGGTGTTTTTCTGCGTGCAATCTCAGGAGAAATCGGATCGTAGGATTGAACCAACAGGGGTCGTTGGATTACTCATGAAATCGCATTTCGGGGTTTCGTGAGTTGGAGGACTGAAATCCTTGTACCAATATTCGCGAGGTCATGAAAGACGAAGTCATGAAATAGTGAAAGAGTCTGAGTCATCCGATCGGAAGGACACGTGTCGTGAGATCACCCGAATCAGGGATTCAAACATCGAAGGTCAGAAGGAGAAGTTTTTCAACGTCTTGAGTGGCAAAGTTGTGAAGGAAATCACAACTGTCCATCTGAGAGTGGACAGGTGGCACACTCGCCGACAGAGAGGTTAGACCTTCATTGACCATTTTGGAGTTTCGTGGGTTGAAGAGCTGAAGGCTTAGCATCCGGATTCGCGAAGTTGTGAAGTCCGAGAACTCCAAAAAGATGGAAAGTTCCATCGTGGGACCCGCATAGACGATGTGTCAGAATTTCGGTATATCAGAGGGTAAGAGTTCAAGAGCCTTGTCCCGAAAGTTCCGAAGTCGTGAAACCGCGAGAGAATCACAGTCGTCCATTTGGAGGAGGACAAGTGGAAAAGATTGGAGGGTCTCACGAACTCAGAGGTTCGCAGGGTGAGAGCCCAAGAGTTGGGAGCTCCAATTCCTGAAGTCATGAAAGGCGAAGTCTTGAAGTGCCAAAGCCAGGCACGAGGGACACGTGGCAGAACCGCAAGGTGGGCTGGGAAGTAGACCGGCGGACACACGTCACACATTTGGAGGAGTCAACACCTCGTTGACCTCTCGTGTCTCAGGGACTCGGGAGATAAGAAAATGAAAGTTCGAGCCTTCGACTCGCAAAGTCGCGAGTAGCGAGTACGAGAGGAGAAAAGTCAATATCGCCTCTCAGGGTTTTGGGAAAGAAAGGTGCCAAGGTTGGACCTTTGAACTCGCGAAGGCGTGAGAGGGGAGAAGTGCTAGCGCTTAGCCTAGCCGGCGGTCACGCAAGGAGGGCGCTGGCGAAAGAAAGGGCTATAACCATTTCACGATCTCGGGTATCGCATATTTGTAGAGGAAGAGTCAGAAGTCACGACTCGCGAACTTGCGAGATTGCGAGTTGCCGAAAAGGACCTGTGGATCGATAAATTTGCAGATTCCTATGGGAATCAAAAGAGTTGATCTGGCTCAAGGGCATATAGAACGATCCTGTGAGCGGATCTTGGCCCGAGGGCTGATAGGTCTACATCACACACTTCTTTAATGAGAAAATAAAAAACCAGTTCATCACGTTTTCGTGGAGAGTTGGAAAAGTTGTTGTAAATAATATCTCCCATTTGGATGAATTTGAAAGACACTTTGACCAACTTGGCAAGAAAGAAGCTAAATGTGTCGAGGTTTTTGACCCTAATGATATATTTACTGCACACATGACCATGGTGGGGTATTATCCTTATTTAAATAAGTCTAAACAATTTAAATAAGGAGGAGGGAACAATCAAAACCTCTCTAATACATCAGTTGATGAAGCCATGAATGATATAGTATATTTATCCAACACTAATGAGTGTTATCGACAATAGGGTAGAGAAGTAATAAACAAAAATCTTAATTATACCAGTGTTTCACAAAGAAGTACCCTGACATAAAAAAATTAAAAAATTAAAAAAAACCAAGGAGTAGTGGTTTGAAGACAAGGAACACACCTATTGGAAACTCAAATGATGGCGGTGATAGAGACCCTGCAAAGAAAAATATTGAAAAATCCCATGTTGTACATACCTCTTCTAAGAGAAACACAGAAACCCAGAAAATGGGATAGGAAATACCAGAGATTGAAGAAATTCTTCGAGCAATGGATGTAAATAAAATTATCGAAGAACCCAACTGGTCAAAAGAACGATCGTTGGAAACCCAAGAAATTATTGAAGCTCTAGTCACTCAAGAACCAGAAATTGTTTAAGAGGAGTCTATAACACTTCACCACATGGCCTACATTACAAATTTCAAAAAATTGTTAATAGAGAAATTCAACATGAAAAACAATAAAGTGTCTGAAAAATGGAAATCAGAAATTGATTTCCATGGGGTTGTGCCTTCAAAAATTGTATAGTTTCATGAGGAAATCGAGAAGCATTAAAGGAATCCATTTGTAATATTGAAAAAGAAAATTTAATTTTAAAAGAAAAAGTAAAGGAATTAGAGACAACTTTGATTTTGAAAACATTGTTTTTTGAGCCATTAATGACAATTCAACTAGCGCTTACCCTAGAGGACATCCCAGAAAGTAGCAGTAAGTTGAAAGGTTCATCTAGTTTTTTGTTTCCAGTAAGACGGTATGTTGGAGATGGAATTAAAAAAGAATAGATTTAATCCAAGAAATCCGGGAGCTAGCACATAGCTCTACTAGTGTTTCTACAAGGATTATGCATTTCAAATAATATCTCCAAAAGGATATGGAAAACGACGAAGGATTTTAAAAGGAGGTTGTGGGAACGTTTTCGACCAAAGTTTCAATTTTAAGTGATACCCACATAAGAGAACAAAACCTCTCATCTAGTGTCTGAATGAAGTGAACCAATGCCTATTGGTTGAAAATAATTAAAAGTTTAAGGGAAATGTTGAATGCGTTGGATGTTGTGGAAATAAAAAGAGGTGACCTTTTTTTAAAGCTTGTGTATCTTACAAAAGAACTGGACAACCCAAATTTATTAATGGACACAAAATTGTGTCTAAAGAGCCATTATTAGATCAACTTGAAGCATTAAAATTTGCATGGGAAGTGAGTTTATCGACTCAATAGAATTCACTGAAGACGAAGTTGAAAGGTGGTTGGTTTGATACATTAACAAAAATGATGATATAGAAGACACATTGCACCAATTAAGTATTGACTTAAGAGAAATGTAGAATGAATTGTTTGAGATAAAAACCAAACACGAAATAATAGTTGCTCCGATGAGGGAATACATTGAAGAATGGTTAAGAAAATATTTTTTTAAGATCATCGAGATAGATCAACGTGGAGTAGTTACAACAGTTATGCCACCTCCAACACAATATCAACCACCTACAAAATACATTTCAACAAGCAAGTAAACGGTTAAAATATTTCCATCATAGTACGTTGAGTAGCAACCTTATTCTTACATTTTCCATCTTTTCTTCTGTAGTCATTTGTCATTTGTCATTTTACCTTTTCTATTCTTAGTAACCTGTGAAACCCAAGGCTAACCCTTGATTGTTTTTCTTGTTTCATCCAAATCTCTCTTTCATTTCATGGTCTATGGGAGCCTCATCCCAGTCCTCTTTGAAGGACAAACACAATCTTTTATTGCAATCCAAGACAATACTATTTATTTATTTAAAGACATGTATTATTTTTTTAGGTTCCCAGAGAAATAATTTGGGACACAACATTATTGATATATCAAGACTTTGAATTTAAGCATGATATTTTAGATTTGTGTCTATCAGAATCTTATTTGTGTTTAATGAAATGATCATTTAAACTTCTCTACCATATGAGGTCCTTACTTTGTTTTCCCCTTCTATTGAATATTGTTTTCTACTTTGATGAATGTTGTGATGGAAATTTCATCTTATTTTGTTACATACTCTTTTGGTTTATAACCTTGTAACATATTGTGAATATTTATTTTCTACAAGATATGTGGTCGTTTCTTAGGTATTATTTGCATGTGAATATTTATTTAAAGAATAAGCTTGGTTGTGTCTCAGGCATTTTATTTTTCTTGTATGTTATTTGAAATAGAGGAGTACCACCTCTGTAAAAATGGAGGGGGATTTATCCTCATGATTTTGAATCAAAGACAGTAAAAAAAAAATTATCAACATTCATCTAGATATCTGTCTCATGATTCTAGTGGTCAAAATTTGAATAATATTGACCAAGTGAACCATGGTAGAGATCCATCCCTAGATTTTATGGGGAATATGTTATTTTTAGCTAGATGGGGAGAACTTCTCACCTTCTTCCTTGATTTTAGCATCCTAATTATTGTTTTTGGATTCTATCTTCTATGTTTGAGTTCCTTGAGTTATTCTAGTAACCTTATCTGTAGATTCAAGGAAGACGATCCACTTAACTCTTTTCAGATATTTTCTATTTTCTATGATCTATTCATGGATTAGATCCCTATTTTTAGGAAATCAAGTCACGTCTTGAACTTTTGGGGTAGTTAACTTACTATTGAGAGATTGTATGACTAAATCAAGGCATTCAAGATATGAGTTAAAGTCAAACTAGGTTATCATGCACCATGCATTATGCAATTTGAATTTCTTCTTTTAGGATTCAAATTTGTTATATATACTCCCATTGTGGATTGATGATAACTAAGTATTTTCTTGTGTACTTCAAGAGTTAATATTCTCTTCTTTATTTCTTTCTTTCAAATTTCTATGAGTATTGTTATTATTTACATTTCTATATCTCTTTGGTCTCCTTGCAGGTGATCATGAATTATTACATGGCATCAGAGCATGTTGAAATCTAAGATTTAGCATACTTTTTTGTAGGAAGAAGACACATCAACATCAGCTACATCAGCTATAATAAATCAGCCCCAACAAATAATCCTCACTCTATTCAATTACTTTGAATGGAAGTCATAGATGGTCATTCTCCTATAGAGTAAAGGCTTGTACATGTTTACAATGGGAATAGAGATTGAACCAAATTATGTAGTGGAGAAAGAAAAATGGTTTAACAGGATGGATGAAGCCCTTGGTTTGTTGTGCCTCACAATTTATCCTTATATTATATTTCACATTGAAACTACTACTACTCCTAACAAAGGATGGACCACATTGGAGGTAATTTTCAAGAAATAGGATGTACTTAGAGGTCACCAATTGAAGAATGAGCTCATTGCTTTGAGCCCGAGTAAATTCGACACAATTCAGGACTTATTCACATAATTCAAATCATTATTGACCAAGATCAAACTATGTGGGATAGATGAGAAAGAATATCAACTCGTTCTTTCCATTGTATCAAAATTGAGTCTTAAATACTTAGTGTTTGTCTCTACTTTTCATTCTACAAAACTAGCAATGGAAGTTGCCTAGAAGATGCCTCCCATGGATGATTTTGTTGTTTCACTCACTTGTGAGAAAGATAAAAGTATTCAAATGGGTATCCTCAAGTCATAAAATGTGCATGCACTTGCACTAAATGGGAAGTTTAGAAGCAAATTCAAACAAAAATTCAAAGGAAAGAAAGACCCAGATTTTAAAAAGGACAGTTTTCACAAATCTGCCAAGAAGACCTCCAATCCAAAAGGGGGGAACTCAACCAAGGATAAAGTGAGGTGTGGTTATTGAAATAGACGTAAGTTTTAAACCTGTGAAGTAAATCAATGCATATAGATTCTTAATAAAAACATAAATTAATCAATGGCGCATACACATAGTACACAGAGATTTATACCGGAAACCCTTAACCGGGAGAAAACCTTTCAATGCTTCATTGTATTAATTTCACCATTCACCATAAAATATATATACAATTTATTTAGTTATTACGTAGATACTAAAACCCTAATCCCTTAATCTAGGATTAATTTAGAAAACCACTAAAAATAGCAAAATCTGCTAAAATAGAAAAAACGCCAAACAATCTCCCAACATTCTCCCACTTGTTGTTTTCTTTGCATCCAGGGGTCCACGAGATTATATAGTCAACAATCCAGGGAAACAATGTCCATTGTTACTCTACATTAGGAGAACTTTTTTGTGCTCACGGACTTTGTCAATGAATTTGCAACATTCTTCAAAGTGTCAACCTTTTCCAGTAACACCTTATTTTCTTCAACCATGTCTCTCACAAAGTGATATTGAACATCAATATGCTTTGTCCTCGAATGATAAGTTGGGTTCTTTGCCAGGAAGATTTCACTCTGGATATCACAATCTAATCTCACTTCTTGTTTTACCAACCCAATACCTGAACACAATCTCTGTAACCATATTTCTTCCTTGCTTGCATGAATGGTTTCCATGTATTCAACTTATGTAGTTGAGAGTGCCACTACAGACTGTCTTTTTCTCATCCAAGTGATTTCTCCTCCAAATAGGTTAAACACATACCCACTTGTAGATCTTATGCGATCCAGATCTCCAGCCCATTCTACATCAACAATTCCATGTATGTCCACCACTCTGTCCAATATCGGTCTTCCTTGGTAGCACAATCCATAATTGGTAGTGCCACACAAATACCTGAAGACCCTCTTTACTGTTTTCCAATATTCCTTCCCTGGTTTTGAAATATACCTTCTCAAAACTGTAATGACCCTAAATTCATAAATGGTTAAATATTATTAAGTGAGATTTAATTAAAGAGAATAATTGCGGTTGATAAAATAATATTGAACTGCAGACCGCATTTACTGACTTGAGACATAAATTTAAGAGATCAAAAAAAAGAAATGATATAACAGGGGTCGCGTATGCAGACGGGGGTTGTGTATGCAGGGCGGGAGCCCAGAAATCCCGAGAAAATAAAAACATTAACAGGGGACGAAGGACGGGGGACGGGGGGGTGGTTGTGGAGTAATTGCGTGAGTCGGCAGGGAGGAATAAGGGACGGGAAGAGGGGGATGTGCGCACCATTCGGCGGGGATGGATGCTGCAGACTGTATTGTTGAGCGAGTTGTATTGGCCGAAAACCATTGCATTTTGTCGTGAGCAGAATTTCTATGCACTGTGGTATTTGTTGTGCACTGTGGTATTGGCTGTGAGCCTGTTGTATTCTCTGTGGACTGTTGGCTTGCTGGGAGCAAGGAACAGAGTGTTCTGGACTGTGGCTTTTGATCAGGGGAGGCACCGAGTTGCTGGAGGTTTTGGGCATGGAGGGCCAGGATATCCGTAGATATCCTGGAGCTAGGTAGTTTTCCTAGTTGGCAGGGAGGACAGTAGTTTTGGGCAGTTATTTTCCTGTTTGTGGCAGGGTTGATCTGTGTAGCAGGGAGCAGAAAGGCAGCAGCAAATCAAAGAGGCAACTGAATTTAGCATCAGATCCAGTTACTTGTTAAGTTATGTATTAATTTCATACTGTACATCATTTAGTATTTATTGATAAATCTAGTTACTGAAGTTGTTGTTATAAAATTCAATATTATGTTATGAAGTTTTGTTTCAGTTTACTTTCTTAAAATGTTTAGGAAACTTAATGACCCTTAGTAAAATATGAGCATTACATATGGTATCAGAGCATCTTAGTTCGAAATCTGGGGCCTAAGGGCCGAAACCAGGAGTGTTAACTCCAGCCACGCTTAACCTGTAGGAGATACACGTTCAGTTTTGACTAAATGGAATTGATACATGATACAGTATGGTATTTAAACTATTGAGCATGGAAAGAGAAGTCATAACGTAAATTTTATTTGGGCAATGATGTTAATGAAGTTTCGGGTAGAATAGACACCTGAAATCGATGAAATGTCGAGGGAAGCTTCTCTGGAAGGCTTGAAACTGGTGAGATTCAATAATTACGTGAACCATACTAAATAAAATGCAAAAGACATTTGCGGGACCTTGAACATGCCTACTTTACCTCGAACTTACCTAAATGGGGAACTGTCGATGCGCAGTCGGAACAAGGAAACTTAGCAGATTTGTATCGCACAGGAATAGTGTGAACTATTTGCCTATATTAAGCCTTGACGATTGTAACAAGGTGAAAATTTCAAGAACCATAGACCCTTACAAAATTTCAAACGTGCCAAAGAGAGAACTTTTTTCATTACGTAATGTTTCATGCAAATTAATCATTATCTCAAAGAAGAGTTGTCTGTTACACGGGAGAACGGATCTGTGCCGTCAGATCTCAGACGAAATCCCGTCAGCCGTTAGATCTAGACAAGTTCCGCGAGGTTTAAGCCCTAGCGTGCACAGGAGGAGTCATCGGGAAATCTGAGTCATTGGGGTTTCCGGAGACAAGAGACTCATGCATGTTGAAATCGCGATACGTGATTTCCTGATCAGATCTGAATCGTCCATTGTGTGTGACGCGTGTCAGAGGATCTCGTAGAGTCGTGGATCGGGAAATCGGGGTTTTCGTAGATAAGGAAACTGTGTCGCTAGGAATCGCGATCGGTGATATCCCGATGGTGACGTAAGCATGGTGGGACCACTAGAGCCAGAGTGAAGGACAGGTGTCCGTCATCTGGGAAGAATCGGGAAATCCATAGGGAAAATCCCGGTACAATCACAGTCGTCCATCTATGAGACAGGTGGAAATCATCGAAAACCCTCGGCGTCTAGCCCCATCGGGATATCAGGAATTTCGGGGACATGATGTTTAGGCACTTCGAATTCGCGATCCGCGAAACCCCGATGAGTGGGGGCCAGCTGTCATCACGACAGCGAAGGAGGATAGAGGCGTAGTGGAGGCCAGCTGTCAGCCAACCGGGAAGTTGGGACATCGGGGTTTTCGATGACATAGAACGCTCGCATGATGGAGTCGCAACTCGCGATATCCCGACGGGAGTTATGAACTGTCCATCGACGAGGATGCGTGGCATGAGATCCTAGCGAGTCGGTGCTTGGGGGCATCGGAGTTTTCGAGGGTAAAGAAATTGTGCAACAGGAAATCGCGATCCACGATTTCCTGATGGGATCCGAGCCGTTCACTTCGAGGACGCGTGTCGGAGGATCCTGAGGAGTCAGGATTCGGCATTTCAGACTTTTGCATACAAAGGAATTGTTGCATTGGAAGTCATGATTTTGCGATACTCGATAGAACGACACGAGGAAGTGGTGACGTGGAGGAGAGAGAGAGCTCACACGTGCATCAGGGATCGGCATTTCGGGATTCTCGGTGACGAGAAAATCACGTCAGGGGAACTCGCGAACCCCGAAGGCCTGACGTAATTAACTTAACACTTAAACCTTTGTTAAGGATTAATTAATGACTGTTTAATTAAGACTTAATTATATCGCGAAATCGGAGATCGGGGATTCGGGATTCAATGTGCGCCGAATCTTTGTTGTGGGAAATCCCGAATCCCGACAGGAGTTAGGACTATGGTCACATAGGTGCAGGTCACATGGACCTCGGTGTAGCCGGAAAGGCTAACACGCAAGGAAGAGGCTCATCGGGTATCGGGATATCGGGAATTCCGTAGGCACGGGATTCATGCAAATCGATAGCGCAATATCCGAAATCCCGATAAGGAATAAAGTTGTGGTCAAAAGGCAGGGTCATTTGGATCGCGAGCATAGCTTAGGGGTTAAAGCGCTAGGAACATATCGGAGATCGGGAATCCGTGAGGGCAGGAGACTCTCGGCATCGGGCATAAGGAAACCCCGAAATCCAAAATTTAAGTGGGAATTTTGCAGTTAGGAGCCAAGGGTCATGAGCAATACAGAAGACAAAGTATATGCACCTAACTACATGCATACGCAGAGACGAATAAAATTATAAAGTTAAAATGGATTAAATTAATGTAAATAATAATTTTAATTCAACTATGTTATTAAAGTGTAAGGATAGCCTACCTTAAAGTTCGATGTTGACCAAGCTTAGATGCTTAATTCTAACCCAAAACCAAGCCAATTTCCCTTATGGAGTAATGTCTGTTTACAGACAAGTAAAGAAAACTTACGCCTAACCTTGTTTCTAAGTTTGAGTAGCACCAATTTGAAACGTCCTGGAACTCACCCTGATAGCCTTGGGTGATGCAGGTGAAGTCATACCAGATGGCGAGGACTCGAAGAGGTCGAGGCCGGGGAGCGTCGTCATGGGCGCCACCAACACCACCACCACCACCACCATCGCCCGAAATAGCTCTCATACTACGCTCGTTAGAAGCTATTAACGAGACTTTAAAAGGGCGTCAACCAGCAGGGAATGAAGTGGAACCCCCACCATCTGGAATGGGTAATCCAGAAGCATCAAGGGATTCAGGGGGAGGACTTCCACTTGAGGAAATCACTCGAGAGTTGTAGAAAATCAAACTTCCGGAGTTTGTCGGGGGTCACGCCAGTGAACGCGCAGAAGCATGGTTGGAAGGCATGAAAAGGTGTTTTTCCTTAAGGGACTATGCATCCAATTCAAAGGCAAAGATTGCAATTTTCCAGTTAAGAGATAGTGCCTTGAACTGGTGGGGAAACTTATAAAGACAACTACACCTTACCCCAGACACAGTATCTTGGGAACTCTTCGAGGAGAGGTTCCGAAGGAAGTATTTACCAGCATACTACGAGGAACAACAAGTAGGGGCATTTCATGCCTTAGTACAAGGAAACAGGACTGTGGAAGAATATGAGATCAGTTTTATGGAACTGGTTAAATACGTTTCATATTTGGACACTGACCAACAACAAGCAGAGCGCTTCATTTATGGATTGAACCTGAAGATAAGAGCTATGGTGCGAATGTGGAAACCGTCTTCAGTGGCGGAGGCGGTAGAAAGTGCGCGTTACGTGGAAGAACATATAAACCTAACAGGGGGTACAAGATCGGCATTCCCACATCACCCTGGGTTCGTAGGAAAAACCCCGAGGACATTTAATAGGGGAGGGGGCTCAAGGCCACCACCTTATGGTAACAGAAATGTGCCAAGGACAGTAGTTGCAGGAATTTCAATGGCATCTAGTGCAGCATCTCGTTCATCGCCAATGGTGCAGACAGGTCCACGACCATATCGGGGAACAACCAGTAGGGGCAGAGGTTCCAGGGGAAGGAACTCATTTCAAGGACAGACACATAGCAATGCACCGGTTCCACCTGGTGTCACCTGTTGGGGGTGCGGGGGACCCCATTACCAGCGTGACTGCCCAAAGTTTCAACCAGGGTTCATGCATAATGAAAGAAAGGCACCGATGGGGAAAGCAAGTAGCAGCCACCATATTTACACAGCGGTTGATAACCGCCAAGCTGAACATCAATCCACCGTAGTGGAGTCGTCAGGTACACTAAATTATGTTAATGTTAAGATTTTGTTTGATTCTGGTGCAACAGATAGTTTCATTTCACCATCTGCATTAGAAAAGAGTGGGCTGGAAGCCTATGTGCACGATGACTTTAAACAAGTCGAGATGGCTTCGGGGAAGAAACAAGTTGTAGGACCTAGTGTCGATAATTGTGTAGTAGACCTAGGAGTGTGCACTACCAACTTGAAGGTATACGTCACTGCTCTTGGGGCATATGACTTAATCATTGGAATGGATTGGTTAGCAGCTCATCGAGCCTTGATAGATTATTTCGCAAAGAAGGTGCTTTGTGTCAATGATGAAGGAAAATCGATAGAGGTTCAGGGTATACAGAGAAAAGTGTCATTACGCTTTATATCAACTATGAAGGTCAAGCGATGCTTGAGACAAGGGTGTCGACTTTATGTAGTGGAGGCAGTGAAAGAAAGGAAGGGACCCTCATTAGATCAGTACCCAGTATTGTCAGAATTTCAGGATGTTTTTCCAGACGAATTACCAGGATTACCTCCTGAGAGGGAGCTTGATTTTACCATTGAGCTAAAACCCGGTGCAGAACCAATATCCAAGACTCCGTATCGAATGAAAGCGCCGTAACTTTGTGAATTTCAAATGCAGTTGAATGAGTTACTAGATTCAGGGCTAGTAAGGCCCAGTGTCTCACCTTGGGGCGCACCGGTAATTTTTGTAAAGAAGAAGGATGGATCCTTACGACTGTGTATAGATTACAGGGACTTGAACCGTGCTACAGTGAAGAATAGGTACCCAATGCCGCGAATAGATGACCTCTTCGATCAGATGAAGGGAGCGGCAGTAGTCTCAAAGATCGATTTGCGATCTGGGTATCATCAGTTAAGGATTAAGGAAAGTGATATCCCAAAAACTGCCTTTCGAACTCGGTTTGGACATTACGAGTTTGTTGTAGTACCTTTCGGATTGACTAATGCGCCAGCAGTGTTC
>ML797628.1:658780-684087 GCA_009831015.1 Picea engelmannii
ATAAATGGTTAAAGATTATTAAGTGAGATTTAATTAAAGAGAATAATTGTGGTTGATAAAATAATATTGAACTGCAGACCGCATTTACTGACTTGAGACATAAATTTAAGAGATCAAAAAAAAGAAATGATATAACAGGGGTCACGTATGCATACGGGGGTTGCGTATGCAGGGCGGGAGCCCAGAAATCCCGAGAAAATAAAAACATTAACGGGGGACGAAGGACGGGGGACGGGGGGGTGGTTGTGGAGTAATTGAGTGAGTCGGCAGGGAGGAATAAGGGACGGGAAGAGGGGGATGTGCGCACCATTTGGCGGGGATGGATGCTGCGGACGGTATTGTTGAGCCAGTTGTATTGGCCGAAAACCATTGCATTTTGCCATGAGCAGAATTTCTATGCACTGTGGTATTTGTTGTGCACTGTGGTATTGGCTGTGAGCCTGTTGTATTCTCTGTGGACTATTGGCTTGCTGGGAGCAAGGAACAGAGTGTTCTGGACTGTGGCTTTTGATCAGGGGAGGCACCGAGTTGCTGGAGGTTTTGGGCATGGAGGGCCAGGATATCCGTAGATATCCTGGAGCTAGGTAGTTTTCCTAGTTGGCAGGGAGGACAGTAGTTTTGGGCAGTTATTTTCCTGTTTGTGGCAAGGTTGATCTATGTAGAAGGGAGCAAAAAGGCAGCAGCAAAGCAAAGAGGCAACTGAATTTAGCATCAGATCCAGGTACTTGTTAAGTTATGTATTAATTTCATATTGTACATCATTTAGTAGTTATTGATAAATCTAGTTACTGAAGTTGTTGTTATAAAAGTCAATATTATGTTATGAATTTTTGTTTCAGTTTACTTTCTTAAAATGTTTAGGAAACTTAATGACCCTTAGTAAAATATGAGCATTACAAAAACTCCCACTGCATGTGCAATGTCTGGTCTAGTACAGACCATTGCATACATCAAACGGCCAATTGCACTGGCATATGGAATATGGGACATGTCCTCTTCTTCTTCTTGTGTCTTGGGACACTAATCTGCAGATAACTTTACACCTATAGGAATAGGAACCTTGACCAGTTTACTTCCATGCATATTAAACCTATGCAATATCGTCTCAACATATTTTCTCTAATTCAATCATAGTTTCATGTTTGCACAATATCTTTTAATCTCCATTGCCAAAATGAAGTTAGCAACACCAAGATCCTTCATGTCAAATTTGGACGATAGTTGTGATTTCAACTCCTTGATAGCATCCATGTTATTTCCTACCAACAACATGTCATCAACATACAACACTACATAAATGAAGTGATTACCAACCTGCTTGGAATATACACAGCGATCATCCCTGCTTCTCACAAATCCCAATCCAAGGATGTATGTGTCAAAATTTTGGTACCACATCCTAGGTGATTGCTTCACACCATATAGTGACTTCTTTAGCTTACAGACCAACTCTTTCTTTCCCTTCACTACAAATCCTTCTAGCTACTTCATGTAGATTTCTTCTTCCAGATCCCCATGTAGGAATGTTGTCTTCACATCCATCTATTCCACTTCAATATCAAAAGCAGCAGCAATA
The DNA here is from genome assembly GCA_009831015.1 of Picea engelmannii. NCBI lineage: Eukaryota > Viridiplantae > Streptophyta > Pinopsida > Pinales > Pinaceae > Picea > Picea engelmannii. The sequence goes on from ML797628.1 coordinate 660,357, forward strand.
AATAAAATAAATCTAATAGAAGTTAACTTAGCAACAGAAGAAAAAATATCACCAAAGTCAATTCCCTCTACCTAGGAATAACGTTTTGCTACTAACCGAGCTTTGTATTTCTGCACTTTTCCTTCTGCATTAAACATCTTCTTAAACAACCATTTTCTACCAACATATTTTCTTCCACCTGGCAACTCAAGTATATCCCATGCCTCATTCTTATCCAAGGCATCCATTTCTTCAACCATGGCCTTCTTCCATAGTTTACTATCCTCTGAATTCGTTGCTTCCCTGACAGTTTTGGGATCATCATCAGTAATAGATAAAGAAAAATTGGAACGAAAATCAGGTGGACTATACCTTTCCGGTTGTCTTCTTTACCTCATTGATCTCCTCAATACTGGGGTATGAGGTTCTTCTTCTTCTGCTTCATCTTCTTCACATGATTCAGATTTTGCATCATCCAACTCCAACTCTATTTTCTCAGGTTCTTCTGGCCTTGGTAGGAATTCATGTTTGGAAACATCTTTTACCTCTCTGAAAACAACATATTGATTGTAAACACTCTTCTTGGTTTATGGGTTCCAAAGCTTATAACCTTTCACACCATCTTTATAACCAATAAAGATACACTTTTCATCCTTTTTATCCATCTTACTCCTATTTTCCTTTGGAACATGCACATAAGCATCACAACCAAACACTCTAATATGTTGAAGAGAGGGTTTATTTCCAGTCCATACCTTGTGTGGAGTTTTATCATCCAACGTTGATGAAGGTGATCGATTGACCAGGTAATATGTTGTACCCACTACCTCTGCCCAGAATTCTTGTCCTAACTCAGCACCGTTGAGCATACTCCTTGATTTTTCCATCAGTGCCATGTTCATCCTTTCTGCAACTCCATTCTGTTGAGGTGTGTATGGAGTAGACTTATGCCTTGCTATACCACACTTCTTATAGAATTATTCGAATTCATTTCCGCAGAATTATCCACCATTATATGTCCTCAATACCTTTATTTTCTTCTCTATTTGATTTTCTACCAAAGCCTTAAACTCTTTAAATTTATCAAATACCTCAGATTTCTTTCTAAGAAAATAAATCCATTTGTTCCTTGAGAAATCATCTATGAATGAAACATAATACACAGATTTACCTAGTGATGGAACAGGCACAGGTCCAAACACATCACTGTGTATCAACTCTAAGATCCCCTTTTCTCTTGTAGCAGCAGATGGAAATATTACTCGATTATGTTTTCCATATATGAAATGTTCATAGAAATCAAAATCCAGAGTGCAATTAGACATACCTTCAACCATAACTTTACCTTGTAGTGTTTGAAGTCCCTTTTCTCCAATATGCCCCATTCTTTGATGCCACAGCGTGGTCTTCTTTCCAGGGACAATATTGGTCTTGTATTATTTATTTGTCTACTCAGGGAAAACATAATTGTTACACCCATTAGTATAAGTTCTTCCCAACAACTTGTACAGAGTTCCACATCGAACTCCCCTCATCAACACCATTTCTCCTCGTACCATCTTGCAAGTGCCCTTTCCAAATACAGTATCCAGTCCTGCATCATCCAACTTGCTTACAGATATTAGGCTCCTGGCTAGTTTTGGAATGTGCATAAACCCAGGGAGAGTTCTAATCCTTCCATATTTTAGCAGCAACTTAACCCTTCCACGTCCCATGATTTTGGTTGTCAAGTCATCTCCTAGGAATACATCACCACCATCGTATTTTTCATATTCAGAGAACCACTCCCTGTGAGGAGTCATATGGCATGACGCACCTGAGTTGATCAACCATACATTAGGGTCTACATGTGTACCTGTAGATGCCAGGTAAACATCACCTCCTTCTTCAGTAGAGTTTTTTGCCTCTGTGGAAGAGGTACTATCAGATCCCTTTGGTTTATCAACCTTCTTAGACTTGCAATCTTTCTTATAATTCCATTTCTTACCACACTTCCATCATTTCCTCAAATATTTTCCTGGAGACTTAGATCTACCGATAGATTTAGATCTCCCCCCCGAAGACTTACCAGAATTCTTGTCTTGGGTATGCCCTCTTACAAATAAATCATTAGTGTTATGACCATCCATGTTTTTCCGCCTTATCTCTTCAGATAACAAGGATGCAACTACATCCTCATACTTCAATGTAGATTGAGTGGTACTACCAATTACTACAACCAGATTATCCCAAGAGTCTGGAAAAGAACATAACAAAGTAATACAGTTATCTTCTTCTGCAATCGTAATATTAGCAGAGACAAGTTGACTTACTAGAGTATTAAAGGCATTCAGATGTTCTGTCACATAATCTCCATATTCCATCCTAAGATGATACAACTTCTTTCGAATAAACAACTCGTTTACCAGGGACTTTGATTGATACAAATTCCCTAACTTATCCCATAGTTCCTTGGCTATATATTCTCCCAAGACATTCAACAACACCGAATATGCCAAGCAGAGTCAAATAGTACTCCTTGCTCTTCTATCCAAATTCTCCCAATATTCCTTCGACATACCAGTAGGTGGTGTACTAGTAGTTTGTGTACTAGCAGGTTGTGTACCAGTCGACTGTGTGCCAGTAGGATGCATACCAGTAGGTTGTGTACCAGGATCCACAGTGATCCATTGTTCTTTGTCTACAAGAAGGTCCTCCATATTGAGATTCCATAGCTCAAATTTGTTACTGTTGAAATTATCTATCTCGATTCTAGAAGAGCTCGCCATTCCTCTTTCTACACTCGAATATCCACTGGAAAATCTCTCACTAAACCTAGGTTTATCACAGACCTAAGATAAACTTGATCTATCAAGACCGAGCCAAACCCTTAGCAAGTAAGGTGTCCCTCTGAAGCCAAAAACGAGCTATGATACCACATGTAAGTTTTAAACCTGTGAATTAAAGCAATGCATATATATTCTTAAGCAAAACAAAAATTAATCAATGGCTCATACACATAGTACACAGAGATTTATACCGGAAACCCTTAATCGAGAGAAAACCTTTCAATTCTTCATTGTATTAATTTCACCATTCACCATACAATATAGATACAATTTTTTTAGGTATTCTGTAGATACCAAAACCCTAATCCCTTAATCCGGGATTAATTTAGAAAATCGCTAAAAATTGCAAAATCCGCTAAAATAGAAAAAAATGCCCAAAACAAAAATCAGGGCACTAACCTGAACGTTGCGTGTAACCAGGGGGGAATACCTGGCCCCCCTGGGACCCCCTAGGAATCACTTGGTGCACATGACACAAATCTCACTACTAGGGAGGGATCGTTAGACGCAGTTGTTGAATTTGACGTGCCCACACACACACATGCAAAGAATATAACACATACCCAACAATAGAGGCTTTCATATTGAAAATGCATGCATGAAGAAGACAAATTATCAAATGGAACATATCCTTTAGTAGAACAATCTAGGTGGACAAGTACTGGACAATGTTAGGAAGAAGGATCCTGAAAAAGCTCCTTGATGATAAAGAAAAAGGACAAAATGGTAATGATTTAGTTGTTTCGCATGCATCGTAAAACACATGAATTCTTGATTCAAGAGCCTTTTATCATATTTTTTTCCTCATAGGATTCCTTATGTTCCTTGGAGCCATGCACTCGTCCTCCCATTTTAATGGGAGATGATACACCCATTTAGATATGTGGGAAAGGTGCAATTGATTTAGAGCATGGATATTTTCAAAATGTGTTGCATGTAACCTTGTCATCCAAGTATTTTCTATCTAACTATCAGATCACACTTTCAAGCTCCAAAAATCATGTGGTATTCACTCCAGAGTCAATAGTGACTATAGATATTTCTCATGAGTCACAAGTTGTAGTTGGGGTAGCAGATCACAAGTCCAAGTTGTATTATTTTTCCCATTTCATTCCCAAGTCCTTGCCTAATTTAATTCAAACCCGTGGTAATGAATTGAGTGGGTTGAACCCTCTTACTGCAAAAAATTTCATTGCAGGAAGTGTTAAAGTTGAATAAGGTCCCATACATTCACTCCAGGAGGAACCCATTGCAAATCCATTGCTTCTAGTTGATGTATTTATTTTAGATTCAGATAAGATATCATATGATGATGGGGAAGAAAGTGACTTAGATGAGCAGATAAATGCAGATCCAACACTAAGACCCTTTTGCGCACAATAGACTCTACAAGAAACAAGATATTTAGTAGGTGATCCAGCGGATACACAGAGGACTAGATCACAGTTTCAGGATGCTCCACAAGCACTCTCTTCTACTGATTCTTTATTTCCCATTCATTGTTTTATAGTCTTCACATCATATCCCTATTCTTATTCATATTATATAGGAAAAACCTATTGGTAGGTTGTGATGGATAAGGAATATGATTCCATCATCCGGAATATCCCTCATCTAGAATATTCCTCATCCAGAATCATGTTGGAACCTAAATTTCTAATGATTCATCACACTTCTCCTGGAATTAGTTGACTGGGATGTCGACCAACATTTGGAAATAGTTGATCGAGCGATCGACCAAATATTTGCATCAGTCACTCTATTTTTTGACAAGAATGTCAGTCGGATAGTCGATGAGAAATTGAATATAGTCGGTCAGTGGATTGATCATCTGAGCAATCGAATACGAGTCGGATGCCTGGATGGTTGGGTCAAGAAAAAATGATGAGCCAACTAGACAGAGCAGATATGATGGAGTAAAATATAACCACTGACGGTTGTATGTGGACAAGATATTCCTAATTCCAAGGAAGTTGTTTATATCTTGAGGCTATAAATAGCATACCCGATGGGTCATTATCATGGATGATATATTTCAATAATTTTGAACATGGTGTGCATGTTCAATATGCATTGTGATGTTCTGATCACAATGCTCTGTGCTTAAGTGTTGTAATGGTGTATTTAGATACCATGGATCTATTCTAAAGTTATTTCTCAAACATTATCTACAATTATGTTTATTCATTTTGCATCAGGTTACACCCAATCCCTAACATGGTATTATAGAAATTGGTTTAGACCTCGATTGTTGTCTACAAATATTGTTGAGTCGGATCTATTTTTTGATTGACTCTAGGCCGATGATCTATTTACTGTAACTCTTGGAAACGAATTGATTTTTTTCATATATAAAAGATGGCTTTGAAGATTGATCCTTTTGTTTTGAATGGATAAAATTATGCTATATGGGATATAGACATGGAAACCCTACTGAATAGTATAGGAATATGGAAATATGTGAAGACTGCAATTTTGTATCCAACAGATGATCAAATGAAGTTTATTGTCGACAAAAGGAAGGATGATGTTGTGGGGGTCATCATGACCTATATCTCATGGGAGATTTGCTTCCATGCCAGCAGAATCAACTGCCCTCATCAAGTCTGGAAGAATTTGAAGTCTATGTTCAACAAAGTCAATGAAATCCATGTCATGCAATTGGATAAAGAATTGATCTCTCTCTATCCTCATTCCTTTGATATAATTGTGGACTATTTGGCACGTGTGAAAGAGATGCAATTGAAATTCGGAAAATGTGGAAAGAATTATCAGAAGAAAGACGGGAAAATCATTGAGTTGATCTTGATGAATCTAAGAACACCATTCAACATGTTCATTTAGAATTTTTTCACCAACTGGTAGGCACACAAGGAATATGGTAATTATTGTACCTTTGAATCTTTCGATAACTTATTTATTATTGATCAACACATATTATTGGATGAAGGAAATATCAGTGGATAACACCAAGCTCACTTTCTCAAGGGAAAGAGAAAGGTGAATCATAAAGAAAGAGGATGGTTTGATACCCCTATACAAAGACTAGAATGCCTCGACCAGAAAACTAAAGGAAGGATTGATGAACGAACATCTAGTCGGAAGAATCAAAAGAAGAATACATGTCAGTATTGTGGAAAGACTGGAAATGTGGAAAGAAAGTTCCACAAGAAGAGAGATGACGTAGAGGAAAAGGTTAAGAGACTTGAAGGAGACATGTCGGTTGTTCATCAACATGTTCATAATTTCACCTTCTAAGTCATAACTTCTCAAGTGTTTATTTCTCAAAGTGAATGTGTAGTTGATTCTGGTTGCACTCATCATATGGCCAAGGATACTTCCTTATTCACATCCTTAGATAAATCTATGGATAAAAAATATCTATGTTGTTGATGACTTTTCTCTTGACATTGTTGGTCATGGTGATGTTCCCTATAAACATGGAAGGATTTTTTACCTCTATCATATGACGAATATCAGTGTAAATTTGGTTTTGGTTTATCAATTGACACAAACAAGTAAGATTGTAGAGTTTTGGCATGAACATTTATTTCTCAAAGATCTAAAGAAATGTCATTCAATTGTCGCTAGAGGGTTTCTTGACCCAAAGGATGGTTTGTATAAGTTTTGCAACTTGACTCGACCGGAATCCGAACTAAATTCTCTTATTTCTCACACAAATGAATGAAGTCAAATATGGCATGAAAAACTCAAACACTTAAATTTTTTAAGTCTGGAGTCAATGGAAACAAAGAATATGGTTGTTGGTTTACCTAAAAATTTCCCCCCTTATGGAGTCTATAGAGGATTTCCATTGGGCAAGCATCATTAGGGATTCGTTGACTCAGGAAAATCGTGGCAAGGACAGAAACTCTTGGAGTTGGTTCACAATGATGATATATGTTGCATCAATCTGCCTTCCTTAGAAGGTGAAAGGTATATTTTGACCTTTATTGATGATCTCTTTCATTTCACTTGGTTTTATTTCCTGAAAAACAAGAATAATGTCTTTGAAAAAATCAAATAATTCATGACCTTTGCTAAAAATAAATGTGGTTCACCCATCAAGTGCCTAAGATTGGACAATGGTGATGAGTATGTGAATCGAACTTTTGAAGAATACCTTTTTTGATTTGGTATTTACTGGAAGTGGTTGGTTCCTAATACTCCTAAACATAATGGCTTTACAGAACACAAGAATCAAGCATTAGTCAAAATGGCTAGATGTCTCTTGCAAGCCAAAGAATTGCCTCCTCACTTCTAGGTTGCAGTAGTCTAATGTGCAAACTATGTATTGAATCAAATTTCAACTCGTGTTGTTCATGTTATCCCCTAGCTTAGGGATAACTAAGGAGATTATGTCTCGAGGCCCACAGGTCCTAGACATGGAGTACTAAGAGCCATATTGACTTGATCCTAGCCTTGGAGGGCCCATCCTTCTTCTTCAATGCCTCTATTCTTTCTGCAGTAGAATCATCCATCCCATCGGCCTAGTTCTAAAGTAGCAGTGGGTCTTTCTCCATGAGGTAATGAGTCTGGGTATCATGGTATGTGTAAATTTGATTCTCAAAACATTTGAATATGTGAATTTAATTATCTTATGCTTCATGACATGTGCTTGGACTTTATTCCTTTCGACTTGTCCATACCTGGGGGGATGACAGAATTCCCTAGAAATTTGGTTCCCTTAGGAGTGAGTTTCCACTGGGTGGGTTTATGAAAGGTCATCGTCCACTCCCACCATACTTATCACTTTTCATCATCTTCCCTCTCATTTATCCCCTACATTGGTTCGGACATTGGGTTTTCCAAGCTAGTAAAGTGTTGTACCTTGCCTTATGGGAAGAAGGGGCTAAAGGCCCAGAGGGTAAAAGTAGCTGGCAAAATTTAAAAGCCAAAGATCAAAACCTTGAGATGCTTCACCTAGGGATCCCTGAGAAAGAAATAAAAGGATTCTCAGCAAGAAAAAGGGGGACCCATAAAAATATAAAACTCAAGACTTAGTTGGTGGATAGGGGGTCTCATCACGAGCCAGCCTATTAGGGCCATGGGAATGTAGTGATATGACACTACTATTCATATGTTCACCATGCTAGGGTAATGGCTCTTGGTGGAATAGCCAATAGAAATGGGGTCTCATCACGATTCATCCTTCTCATCTCCATGAAATGCTTGTGGGTAACGTTGTCACCATTGGTCACCACGCCGGGGAAGTGTCCCCCAGTTGTTCTCTTGAAATAAAAAGAAATAAGATAAAAAGTTAAAAGGCATTGACTAGGCTAGGAAACATTTGCATCCATGAAAAGGTGCATCTCACCCTCTTCAGAGGCACCCACAGGTAAGACCTACATTTCCCTATCATCACTGCACCCCTTTCCCAAACATCCCCCACACCATCTCATGCACTTACATGACCTATATTGGTCTTCACCTAGAAACACCCCACACCTAAGGATAATTGGCCCATAGGATGTCCTGGAACCCTCTCCAAACCTAGCTTGTAGAATATCATAACGTCTTTGAGAACTTGTTTGGGAAAAGGGGGTTTTATGCACATGTTTGGGTAACTTGATTATTAGATGTGATTGACATTTCTATTATCCCTGTGACTTATGAGCCCATGGAGGGTGTACTTGTTGTTTCTGCCGGACCATGCCCGACGGATAGGTACATATGGGGAGATGATTAGCTTGGACCTCCATAGGGATAAAATCCAACCAGATGGATGTTGAGACCCCATCTAGTGGCAGACATATAGCAGAGGCTTGCACCAAAGAGAGAGGAGGACGTCCCACTAGAGACAGCTTGGAAGGCCTGGACCCAGGGGGTATTTCCTTTCCACTTGAACATTGGCCTTGGAAGGCCCATGATGTCACCTCTATGACCCTTGACATCACCCAGCATCAGATGGACATGATGGAGGCATTTGTGTGCCAAGTGGCACGTGTGGCATGATCTAGAGGCCTTGGAAGGCCTAACGTTTTTCTCCTGGAGGCCAACGTCTCACCTAGGAGGCCCAACGTCACCCTAGAATGGCATGACATCACCTCTTTTGCATTTTTAGTGATTAATTTTTCAAATTTATGTAAAAAAATGAATATTTGATGTAACTAGCCATGTTGGCCTTTTTGACATAATTTTGTAATTAAAGGTCATTTGGATTGTATAAATAAGGGATTAATCCCTTGTATTTTTTCATCATTCATTCACTCACAAAAGTGAGGTCTTAAATTGATCTAGATTTTATGATCATAACGAAATGACGACAAATTATTAACAGGTGCTTAACACAAAATAATAGAGATACAATAAAACTAGTTTTCTATTCAATAAGGAAATAAGTTGAAACTGTAAAATGCAGCGGAAACAAGCTTGTTGGAATGGTAGCGGCTTATCTCTGAGAAGAGATGTGATGACTACCATCATTCGCAAGAAGATGATTACAATGAGGCTCTGAAGGAATTTTTACAATAAACAGGAAAGACAAAAACCCTATACATCCAAAAACCTAACCCTAGGAGATGAAGCGCCAAAAGTCATGTGGGCCCCGTTTGGGTAAGTTAGTACATCAACTTCCCGGGGTCGTAACTTTTGCATATGATCTCCGTTTTAGGCGTATGATAGCCCGTTGGAAAGGTATCATCGAGGAGATTCATTTTGGGGGCTCAATCATTCCTTTATCTATGATTGAGAAGATCGATCCTGAAAAACCTGCATTTAGGCCCTCAAAATGGCCCCGAAAGTTAAAACTGCTAAAAATAGTAAATTGCCAAAATTGTCAGAAAATTGTTTTGAGCCAGTTGGAAGAGGTGGGTGGTCATCGATATCCACCTGGATCAATCCTCCCTCCTTAGGAAGAAATGGTCTCCATTGCGTTGAGTTCCCCCATCAGATGAGGAAATTTTTGTTGAATTTGGCCCCGGGTGAGCCACTTGCCTTGGTGCAGGAGCTGCCCTGCTTTAACGACTCGATAAATTTGGATCCTTTGTTGTCGAGTTCCCTTGATCTATGTGTCCACAATCTGATCTTTGGATGCATTTTGTAACCAGTCGGAGTTGATCTATTTTGGTGTCAGCTGCTCTGCTACGTCTGAGGTGTCCAATAATGGTGGGAAATAAGGGCGAAGGAGATCCACGTTGAACACTGGGTGCAGGCCAAGGAAAGGAGGAATCTTGAGCTCAAAATCATTATCCCCCACAGCCTTGGTGATGGTGTACGGCCCATAACGGATTGGGAAAATATTTCGATGGGGTCCTGTAAGGCGTTCTTTCTGCAAGTGCAACCAAACTTTTTTGCCCACCTAAAACTTATGTGGCTCCCGATGTTGATCATGGCGCTGGTTTTACTTGTCATTGGACTTTTGTAGGATATCTTGAACCTGTTGGCGGATGTGCTAGATCCGCTCAATGAACTGGGTGTCTTTTTCAGCTTCATTTGGAGCGGGAGATGAGTCGGTCGAGGTGACCACAATGGGAAGTGCAACATCTATGGGACCCAATGGTTGGAATCCCAACCCCACCTGAAAGGGGTTGTGGCCAGTTGAGCTATGCAGGGCTTGGTTGTAGCTATGTTGGACATAAGGAAGGCTCATGTGTGAGGGTTCTTTGAATTATACATGTGAAGGATATGCACAATCATTCGGTTGACAGCCTCGGTTTGGCCATCTGTCTGGGGGTGGAAGGTCATGGATTTGGTGAGATTGGTCTCGACCAGAATGTGTTGAGAAATCGAATGTCCCGATCTAAGGCAATGGTTTGTGGGATTCCAAAATGTACTCTGACTCATTCAAAGAAGATCTTGGCAGTGGCCTCTGTTGTGATGTTCTTCTTGCAGGCAATCAGAATCACCATCTTAGAAAATTGATCAACAACCACAAAAACACAGTCATTTCCCCACTTGGTGGACGGGAGGCCCGACATGTAGTCCATTGATATGGATTCCCATGGTCTGTCAGGAGTAGGAAGAGGGGTGTACAGGCCCTGTTTCTTAGTGGTCGGTTTGGCAATAGCGCAGGAAGTGCAGGACCTGATATACTTGTTGACCTCATGTCGAAGTTTCGGCCAATAGAATTTTTTTTGTATCATCGCCACTATATTTTCGACGTTGAAGTGTCCTACCACCCGACTATAGTGGGCTTCCTAGATCAGCTTTGCTCGCTCGCATGATGGAACACATATATGGCCTAGACGATACGACAACCCATCCTGAAGATGGATATTATCGACAACTGTGTTTGCACCCAACATTTGGTAGGTGGTGGAAAAGTTTGGGTCTGTCTCATAGAGTTGGGGCCATCCAAAGGTCTCATGGCCGTAGGAGTCTAGCACAGTGGTGAGTTCCACGACTGGCAGTCTGTTGAGGCAATCATCGACGCAATTGGTTCTTCATGTTTTATACTTGATGTTGAGGTGGAATTGCTACAAGTATGTGGACCACTTTTGATGGCGATCATTCTATAATTTTCCTTGTGTCTGCATGAACTGCAATGGCTTATGATCAGTGTGGATGATTGTCTCCTTCCCAAGAATGTAATGTTTCCACTAGCGGCAGGCTTTCACAATGGAGTACATTTCTTTGTCATAAGTAGGGTACTTACAAACATCATCTGATAGTGTCTCACTATGATAGGCCACGGGGTGGTCGTGATGAGTGAGAATGGAGCCCACCGCATAGTCTGAAGCATATGTATCAATCTCAAAGGGTTGTTGCAGGTCTGGTAGTGAAAGTACTGGGGCTGAGCACAAGCGTTGCTTCAAATCATCGAATTCTTGTTGTTAGGACCGACCCCACGCAAAATTCTCCTTACCACCACCCCTGGTTATTTGGCTAAGGGCCCATGCAATCTGGGAGAATCCCAACACGAACCTGCAATAGAAATTGGCAAGGCCCAAGAAGCTTCGAAGCTCAGTGAGTGTGGTTGGGGCAGGCTAGTCACAGATGAATTGGATCTTGGCTAGATCCACATGTACGCCATGTTGATCAATTATGTAGCCCAGGTAATGGACCTTGTCCATGCCGTAGGAGCATTTTTCCAAGTTGGCATATAGCTTGTGTTGTCGCAGGGTGTGCATAACCTGCTAAATATGTTGCAAGTGTTCGGCCAAGTCTTGTTGTAAATGAGAATGTCATTCAGATACACCACTAAAAAATTATTGGTGAATGGTCACAGGATATCGTCCATCATCCTCATGAAAGTGGTTGGAGCATTTGTCAAACCAAATGGCATGACCAACCATTCAAAAAGTCCTTCCTTTGACTTGAAGGTGGTTTTCCATACATCTGTCTGTTCTATCGGGACCTGGTGGTAGCCAGACTTCAGATCAATCTTACTAAAGTATTTGGCCCCCATGAGTTGATCAAGGAGGTCGTTGATTCGGAGAATTGGGTACCATTTTCTGACTGTGATTTTATTCAAAGCCCGGTAATCAATGTAGAGTCTCCAGGTTCCATCTTTCTTTTGTACCAGCACAATTGGGCTCCCGCAAGGTGATGAGTTGGGACGGATGTGCCCCTTATGGAGCAGTTCTTAGATCCATCGCTTGATCTCCCCATTCTCTAACAGAGAGCAGCGATAGACTGGCCCATTGGGCAGCGGTGCATCGGGGGTTAGATTGATGGGGTGCTTGACCTGGCAGTGCAAAGGTACCTCGGTAGGTGAGGAGAAGATATATGAGTATTCTTCCATGACCTTATCTACTTTCGTATGTTGTGTGGAGAGGTCGGCTGCAGATACCCTGGATGTGACTGTGATATTTTGCTTATTGTGAGAGAGAATCATGAAGAAGACAAACTTCCCCATCTGAGAGATGACCTTCCTACATTTCTTAGCAAAGATCAAGGAAATAGCACTAGGTGGGACTGCCTCGGGTATCCTGTACAATTTCCTGTTCAAAGTAATAATAACACTACGAGGCCTAGACTCATATACAACATGACATTTCCATAAATAAGGTTGGCCCAAAATAACATCACAAACTTTGAGAGGAGAAACATCACACAATACCTCGTCTTTGAAGGGCTCGATGTCGTACGATAGTCGACATTGTTGGCTGACGCGGAGATCACTTCCTTGGAAGAGCCATCCAATGGTGTAGGGTTATGGGTGTGGTGTTGTCGGCAAGGCCAGCCTCTTAACGACCTCTGCTAAGATGAGGTTCTTCTGGCTACTGCTATCCATGATGAAGTGTAGCGGGTGCCTTTTAACCACATCTATGAATGGAAGAGGTGTTCTCCTTCTTCTAGCTCATCTGGTTCACCAGGCTGGAGCTTGGTGGTAGAAATGATGGAATTGGGTTCCGTGTCAATGATCTGTCTTCCCCTTTCTCGTTCTGGCTCAGAGTCTGAACCCGCATCTAAGTCAGAGGATTTCACTTCGGCCACCAGCGACTGCTTTGAGCGGCAGTCAGTAGTGTTATGCCAAGGGATCTTATGGAAGTCGCACCACTTCTCGGTATATTTCTTTGTCTTTCCAGTGTCCTTCTTTGCTTGCGGCTTGGACTGGTTGTCCTAATATTGTCCATCTTTACTATATCTTTTGTTTTGTGGGTTGGGGCCGCCCTTTCCTATATTTTTTTGTGAGGGGTTCCCAGACCCAAATTTCCACGTCTTTTGTTTGAGCTTATGCTCGATTTTGACGGCATATCAGTAGGTCGCGCCCAAGGCTGAGATGTCCAAAAATTCCATTTCAGTATGGATGTATCTATGCAGAGCATCATGATACTTAGGCACCATATTTCACTCTAAATATTTGATACCCAACTTGGTGCGCAAGGTATGAAAGATATTCGTGAAATCTTGCATTGCTTGGTCTCTTTCTTTCCCCAGTGTGGTCCATTTGGTATACAAGTCATCATAACTTTCGACAGGGTAGTATTGTTCCTTAATAGCATCCCTGAAGGAATCCCAGGTGGTCATGACTATAAATAATGAGGGTTCCTCTATTTCCTTTTGTTCACGGAAAGTTTCCCACCAATCTTTGACATGGGGAATGACTTTGAGGAGTGCAAAAGTAATATTTTCTCTATTTGAAAAGTTGTGGACAGAAAAATACCCTTCTAGTAAATTCAACCACTTGTCTACATCATCTACATCTATCTGGCCTTCAAATATAGGAATATCGAAGTTTATTTGTACCTTGAAGGGGGTGGCGCCACTACTCGAAGAAGATGTGTCTCATGTTGGGAGTTGTCGAAGGATTTGCGTGAAACTATCCATCATCTCGTTCCTTTGTTGTGTGAGGGCTTCCTCAATAAACAGTTTGAAAGGCTATCATGTCCCATCATATTTCTTTTCTCCTACCATGAGAGGTCGCTTGGGTGTGCGAGAGATTTTTTCCTCAAGAGAAACAAGCTTGAGACCCAACTCTTTGTACTCTCACCTCGTTGGGGACATGCATTAAGACGACAAGGAGCAGACCACTCTGATACCACTGATATGGATTTTATGAGAAAAAAAAATGACTACAGATTATTAACATGTGCTTAACACAAAATAACAAAGATACAATAAAACTGGTTTTCTATTCAATAAGAAAATAAGCTAAAACTGTAAAATGCAGCAAAAACAAGCTTGTTGGAATGGTGGCGGCTTATCTCTGAGAAGAGATGTGATGGTTGGGCTCATTCACAAGAATATGATTACAATGAGGATATGAAGTCATTTTTACAATAAAAAGGAATGCCAAAAACCCTAGACATCCAAAAACCTAACCCTAGGAGATGAAGCGCCAAAAGTCATGTGGGCTCTATTTGGGTAAGTTAGTACATCAACTTCTCGGGGTCGTAACTTTTGCATACGATCTTCGTTTTAGGCGTATGATAGCCCGTTTGAAAGGTATCATCGAGGAGATTAATTTTGGGGGCTCAATCATGCCTTTTAATAACATTGAGAATCTCTATCCAGAAAAACCTTCATTTAGGCTCTCAAAATGGCCCCGGAAGTTAAAACTGTGAAAAATAGTAAATTGCCAAAATTGTCAGAAAATTGTTTTGAGCTAGTTGGAAGAGGTGGGTGGCCACTGATATCCACCTGGATCAGAAATTAGAGCTCTTTAAGGATCATTTTCTAAAATCAAGTGGTGCACAACTCTTGGAGGAGGCTTGTCTTGGTGTTTTTTGGTGTTTTTTGGTGTTTTTTTGGTAGAAAGTCTTCAACTAGGGAATTTGCTAGATTATTCTTAGTGAATGTAAGTGAAATTATGCAATTCTTATTTTCTTTGAATGGTTATAGTATCTTTACTTTTCATTTACTAAGATCGTGAAATTGCTAGTATAAAACCCTAGGAGATTAAGCACATGTTATTGTCCTTATCTCAATAGTTATCTACCTACTATATTTTGCTAGAAAACCTATCCATTGAAGCATGTGATATAGCCCTACCATTGTAGCACTCTAACATCATTTGCTTCATCAATCATTTATTTATCTTAAGCTTGAACTAAAGAAGAAGGAAAATCATTAGGGCCTAGGGTTACCTACTTCCTAGTAGTCGTTTTCTTTCTAGGATTTGGTGATTAAGGCCTTGGGTTACCAACACCTCAATAATTTCCCCTCTTGTATCTAGTTCACACATTATCATTTATTTCCTTCAAGATTTTTTCTGCAAAAAGTGACTCCATTATCCCTAAGGACACTGGTTATTACTTCATACTTGGTTGATTGATCAAAACAAACCCCAAACCATTTACCTCTAACCATTTACTAATTATCCCTACCCCTAGATTAGACTAATCTAATAACACTCTTGATGTTGTTACAAAAGCAAGCTACAGCCATATATTGCAGCAGTAAAAGCTTCTAAAATCAATTATTAAAGTTGATTTTTACATTGCCTTATTAGCTTTTGACAAGTGCTAGCATATTGTTATTATTAGGTTATCATTTTGAGTCATTTTGAAGCTTGTTTAAGGCATAAATTGTGAAGCCATCATCATATATACATTGTTGTTATATTTTTTTGTTTGCTTCATCTTATATCAACTTATTTATTTTATTGAAAAGTTCAAGGTTTTATGAAGCACTAGCATCAATTGTTACTTGCAAAATAGTGTTTTCTTGTTGTCTTGTTCTGGGCAGGTACACTTAAGCATACCATTGCTTCATATTGTTAAACCTTTGGGACTTTCTTATATGCGTGACTTGTGAGAGGGGATACATTTTCTTGATACATTAACCTTATCCTTCTCAAACCTCCAGGTCACCAAGGACATCTCCCCTGGGCTTTCACCCCTAAATAGAAAGAAGTGTCTTATTAAGGTGACAGTGATAGGACAACCTCTTTTTACGCCAATTTATCATCCACTTGCGTTTCCCTTTGGGACAAGTGAAAGTTGTGTGATAACAGTTCCTTTTGTGACTCCAATTGAATGATGGTGTGGAAGAAATCCCTAAGTCGACCACCTCCATGTGTTTGGATGTGTTTCTTGGGATCATATTTCCTATGATTGCATAAATAAATTAGATGCAAAGAATCATGCTTGCATCATTATGGGCTACTCTGAATTGTCTAAATCCTATTGATTGTTTTACCCTATCAAACGATGGATCATTTTTAGAACAAATGTGTGGTTTGATGAGAAGTATTCAAACATTAAGTTGTTCAATGCCTCCCTTGGTTCACTACAGGATGGATCCTTTGATTTTTTTTCAAACAACGGCTCTCCTATTCCATTTTTTAGTCCTTCAATTGGAAATTCAAACACCATTCTTGTTTTTACTAGGTCATTGACCTTTGAGTCGACTGGTCAGTCGATTTTTGTTTCGACTAGTCCACCATCTACATCAACTATAATTGTTCTAACTTTTGATAGACCTTCTACAATGGACATCAATTCACCCCTTTATTTTATACCTAGATGGGTCGCTAATACAATTGAAGTCGTTGGTCCTTATGTCGATGGTATTTCTTTAGTCTGACAAACTTGTAGTTAGAAGCAGCATGCTAGAGTTTCTTTGATAACTCGTGTGCTTGAAACTTGTGATTTTAATTACATACTTATATGCACAAGGACAAATTGAATGGGAGAAGGCTATGTAGACTGAGATGGATTATATTCTAAAGAATCACACTTGGGATTTAGTTCTTGGACCTCAAGGGAAGAACATTGTGAAGTGTCAATGGGTCTACAAGACCAAATTTACCTCTGAAAGTGCTTTTGAGCATCATAAATCTTGCTTGGTTGTGAAATTATTTTCTTCAAGTATTACCACTATATGATGGTTTTTTCATTTCTCAATATAAATATGTATTGGACCTCTTGACACATTTTAATATGGAAGATTGTAAGCCATGTGCTACTCCTTTTCAATGTGGAGTTAAGTTGAGTAAAAATTATTTGTTTCCCAAAGTCGATATTAAACTCTATCGACAACTAGTTGACAATATTATTTATCTCACTCATAGTTGACCTAACATTTCCTTTGTTGTTGGTATGGTTTCTCCATTTATGCAGGATACTAGAGAAAGACACTAAAAATTTGTCAAAAGGATTGTTCGTTACCTCAAGCGTACCACTCACCTTGGTGTCAAATATTGTCAAAGTTTACATTCATTGGTTGTCTTCACCGACTCTGATTAGGTAGGTGACGATGATGATCGAAAGTCGACTTTAGGGTATATGTTTCACTTCAACACTAGACCATTGGTTTGTTCATGCAAGAAATGGAAGATTGTCTCTTTTTCAACTACACAAGTAGAATATCATGGTGTCATTCATGTAGGAACAGAGGCAGCATGGATTTTCCAACTCTTGGGAGAACTTGGGTTTTCTATATGAACCTCAACTACACTCTACTGTGATAATCAGAGTGTCATTCATGTTGTTGACAACCCTGTTGCACATAGTAAAATGAATCATGTTGAGCTCTGTGCTCAATATTTGCAACAGTTAGTTCAATAGAAAGTTGTCACTCTTGTATATTATAGAACAGTTGATCAGATTGTTGATGTATTTACCAATCCTTTATCTAAAGATAAGTTTGAAAAGATTTATTTGATGCTTGGGCTTCAAGAAACTGCATTTATGGGGGGTGTATTATTGACTTAATTTCACCTCCTAAATCTCCAAAGTTGTGTGTTTATGAGGGGAGGGGAGGTGTTGGAAACTCTGGTTCTGATGGTTCATCACACTTATCCTAGAATCATTTGGTTAGGAAGTCGACCAACATCTAGAAATAGTCAGTTGGGCAATCAACCAGATATCTACATAAGTCGATCGAGTAGTCAAAAATCTTGTTGGTGAGACAGTCAACCAACAATCGAAGAAATGTGGTTGGTGGATTGACCAGCTGAGAAATCGACTATGATTTGTATAAATGGATGGTCAGATCAAGAAACCTTGACGAGTTGACTAGACAACGCATTTTCGACGGAGTCAACTCTAACTAACGACATTTGTATGTGGACAAGATATTCTTGATTCCACAAAAGTTGGTTAGATCTTGAGGCTAGAAATATCATATCCAATGGTTCATTATCATAGATGATATATACCAATAATGTTGAAAATGGTGTGTGTTTGTTCAATATGCACTATGATGTTTTGATCACAATGTGATGTGTTAAGTGTTGTAACGGTGTCTTTAGAAACCATTGATATTTTCTAAATTTATTCCTCTTCAATTATTTGCAATTATGTTTATTTGTTTCATATCAGGTTACACCCAATCCCCAACAACTAAAACTCGGGAGTTGGATCCACTTCCTCCTAGTAGGAATATTGTTAGATGCACATCGATATATAAGACCAATATGGTAGTATATGGGCTTGTTATAAAGTACAAATATCTACTTGTAGCTAAGGGATTCTCACAAGTTCATGGTATTGACTACACAAATACCTTTGCACTAGTTGCAAAGATGGACTCAATTAGGCTAGTTTTAGCCATTGCGGAAACCATAAATTGGGAGGTTAACCACATGGAGAGTGCCTTTCTTCATGGGTACCTTGAGGAGTAGATCTATATGGATCAACCTCAGGGATATATCCGGGATTTATCCATCAGCGGAGTTGGTTGCATACTTCTTCATTAAGTGCTTCACAGAGAAGCAGTTCATAGAATTGTGGGGACACTTGGGAGTGGTGGAGACTTCATAGGAAACTTCCTGGTATTCTTATCATGATCCTCTTTTGAGGGGGTGGTTTACCATGAGGTTTCCCCTCTTTCCTCACTACATGATGATTTTTTTCTTGTACTTGAGTACCTAAAATTGCAGATATTGGTTGGGACTCAATTGTTGCATTATTTTCCACTCAGTTAGGCTTATGGGAGGGTGTTAGAACATATTTCCCATCTTATTAGCCTTAATCTCTCACCTAGGTAATATAGAGCTTGGTCTCATGATTCTAATAGTCAACATTTGACTAATGTTTACCAAGTGAGCCATAGTAGTGCTCCATCCCTATATTTTAGGGGGAATATTTTATTTTTATCCATTAGGGGTGAACTTCTCACCTTATTCCTTGATTTTAGCATCCTAATTACTATTTTTGGATTCTATCTTCTATGTTTGAGTTCCTTCAGTTATTCCAGGAACCTTATACCTAGATTCAAGGAAGGAAGGTGCTCAATTTAACTAAATTTATCTATTTTCTATGATCTATTCATGGATTAGATCCCTATGTTTAGGAAAATGAGTCACCACTTGACCTCTTGGGGTAGTTAACTCACTATTAAGAGATTGTATGGATAAATCATGGTATTTAAGCTTTGATTTTAATTCAAACTAAGTTCTCATGCACCATGCATTATGAAATTCAAATTTTCTCTTTTAGGATTTGAATTTCTTATATATACTCACATTGTGGGTTGATGATAAGTAAGTATTTTCTTATGTAATTCAAGATTTAATATTCTCTTCTTTATTTATTTCTTGCACATTGTTATAAGTGTTGTTATTCTTTAGGTTTCTAGATCTCTTTGATGTCCTTACAGGTGATCATGAATTATTATAGATATCAATCCATATAGTAAGTGGAATAGGGAGAGGTTGTAGTGTGTGTGGAGTTTTTATTGTTTCTTCCTTTTTGCATTGGAAAGTATCGCATTGGGCCACAAAATTGTGTATGTCCTACTTCATGCCATTCCATAAAAAGTAACTTTTGATCTGTTAGAATGGTCCCTTTAATATTATGTAGTGGGGAGGCGGGGGGATGCTTTTCCATTAAATTTTCCATAATATATGAGCATCTATTATGTTATAAATGCATAGAATTTAAATCATTTTGAAACTTTGATGTTCAATGAGGGAGAGGAACAATCACTAGTGGTTCCAAAATTTTAGGACTCAATACAATATTTTGTAGGGGAATCTTCATGAAACTCGCAAGTGTAAATGAGAGTTGTTGAAAATTGGTTTGAAGGGGCCAAGTTCTTGAAAAATCCAAATGGTATTTATTAGAGAAGTTAAAGGACATATTCATTCATCTTATTTAGCACTAATAAGGTTATAAGATAGACTGAGAAAGTTGATTGAACCAGTTTGATTCACTAATAAATAATATGCCACTAAATGAAAATTGACAATGAAAGTAGCATATCAACTCCATAAAATCAACTAGCATGCATATTTTGATATGAAGAATGAATTTTTTGGGTATTATTTGATGAACATGTGGGTTGAAGCATTAGTGGAAAACTTGTCAATGGTATTAAGTTAGTTAGACACATTTCTATGAGGAAGAGATGTTTATGTGGCATTCAATGACTAGGAAAAGTCGACAAGACCACGGCATTGGTTACCAAAAGGAAGGTTGAAATTTTGATAACTAAAGGGACGTAGAGATGACCCAATAAATCTAACTAAATCTTAGAGATGCCCCATGAGAAGGTGAAATACATATTAAAAGAGGTCAGAGAGATGAATGCACTAGATATTAAACAATTTGGTTGTGGAATTCAATTGAAGGATCACAATTGGATTAGGGATTTACTATAATTTTCATAGAATAAGGAAGTTCCTTACATAAATGATGGACCTCTAGTTTGCAACCAACTACAACAAAATTTGTATAAATCATCCTTATGGATTTGGAATCCCAAAGGTTGTAGAATCTTGTGAATATAAACACTAGCTTACCAACATTATCTATTATTTCCTAATAAATGAAGTTTATTCCTCGTGAGGGATCTCCTTAAAAATATGTGTACATTGTGTGATGAATGTATGAGATTGATTCTATGTTCCTTATTTTATTCAGTTATTAAGAAAGAAAAGAATATAAGTCATATTATATATTATATACATTGTAATTTTGTTTCATTATATATGTAGTGTAGATACATTGGGTGATTTCGACTATGCCATTGGAAAATGAATCATGGTATCCATTTCCTAGGGTGTTTCTAAGATGAGACTATGAAAATCAATAAATATGCTCAATGTTTCTCACCTCAAGAACCCAAATTGGATCCATGTTGTTGGCATTTTTCTCCAATGCCAACTTCATTAATAAAAAAACCCTAATTCTTCATGTAAACTCATAATAAATCACAATGCAAGCACCAAGAAACACCAAATAGAAAACATAACTAAAATATCTACTTATTAATACTTAGAGATAAAAACTATATATTACAGACACTTCCCTTACCCCTCTATTACATACACTTCCTTTCCCATGGTAGGAAAGTGATCTAAAAATGAAGAAGACTTGTATTCTTGAAAATATTTGCAAGTTTTAATTCATGTGTTAAAATGCAAATGGATCAATTTTGCAAACACAATTTTATAGAAATTACACATTCAAGATGCATATAAATAGCAACAAATAATAGTGAACAGAAAACACATAACATAGCAAATGATAAAGGAGTTCACCCCTCTCTTGGGCTACATCTCCTTGTCCAGCTTCCAATGGATCTTTTGTATTATTTGCTCAAAGTGATAAAATGTGTGCTTTACAATGCTCAAAATTCCAAATAGATGGCTCCAATGGCCTCAAAACGTCCAAAAACCCCTAGCTGGGCTTTTTCGGCACCTCGTTTGGCCAAAAATTGAAGAAGATAGGCTTCCTGGAAGTTCCCCTTCAAACTTGTTGTCTCTGGATCGCCAAAATGCACCTCTTGCTCCTCAACCTAGCCCCCACGCGCATATATGTGTAAAAACCCAGCAGCGAGCGCAACCGCACAAACAGTGCGAACTGTAGGACGGTTACGCGCTAGCCCCTAACCACCAAGTCCATGGGCACATGGGCCACCACATGACCTCGCGCGCATATAAAAAGGGCCAAATCCCAAAACAAATGATAGAGTGACAAGTGTCGGTGTGGTTTTATAACCATTGGTAATACAACTCTCGTGCAATACATTGACCACCGGTCATATGTGTATGGACCACCAGTTATATGTGTTATGGTCCACCGGTTACATGTGTTATGGCTCCATTTAAACTATGCGTGTGGGTAGTCACATGATATATATACATATGGACGAGGGTTGGGGCTTAGACCCATCCCTGTCCGCGCCCATTCCAAAACACATTTCAATTCAAATATATTGTTTCACATATATATAATAAGAAACACTTGTGGGCGCGCCGGTTGGGCGGCCCTTCCCAAAGCGTTACCCCTGCCCGGAGGTCACGGGGTCAAATCCGGACAACAACATATGTTTTAACCAATGTTTAGGTGACACGTGGCGGCCATTTATTGGGCCACGTGTCGCCATCCCATTTTCCACAAACAAGCCACATGTCATACGCCAACCACACCTGCCACATGTCGTACGTTATGCCACGTGTCGTACAGCCTGCCACGTCATCATCCGTACGGACTGTACAGTCAGCACATTTTTTTGCCTGTTTGTCATTTTGAACAGAACATGATATCTCTCTCATCCGATGTTTGTTTGAACCCAAACAAGTTTTGTTGGGTTCGTGACGACGAGGCCTACGCTCTTGTTCAATTTGAAGCGATTCCGAACACTTTGAATTTTGAGCAAAAGTTGATCCCCCGGATCACACCTCCCCATTGGAAAGCTTTTGGACCTCCAAAAGACTATTTTCATTCTATCTGAAGATGAGGGTAAAGTTCCTTCACCTTTCCAACCTCAATCCACTTGGCTTTGCTTGGATTTGTGCCTTTAAGACCAACTCGAAGATATTCCACATTTCCTCATTTTGAAGTTCTCATTCTCCTGTCAAGGATTGTGTCTTCATGCAATTCTGTAAGATATTCTAGGGAAAAATCATCTATAGAAGGAATCTAAACATGCTCTCCTTGATCATCAATCAAAGGAGTCTCATACAATTTCAAATTCTCAACATTAACAACTGCATACATTTGCATATAAGGAGGCAAATCTAAACGAAAGGCATTGTTACCAATCTTGTCAAGAATCTTGAAAGGACCATATTGAATTGGTTTTAGTTTTTTACCTTATCCTTTAAGCCTCTCCTTACTAATGTAAAGCCAAACTTCATCTCCAACTTGGAAACTGTGATCAACACGATGCTTGTCATGTCTTGTCTTGTACTTGGCTTGACTCTTTTCCAACTGCTCTTGCACCATTTGATGTATCGACTGAATTTGTTCAATGAACTTTTCTGCCCTATCAATGTCATATTGACCATCAATAGCAATATCCTTCCCAAAGATAAAATCTAAACGAGATTTGGGCAAATAGCCAAAACATGCTTCAAATGGCGACGTTTGAGTTGAAGAGTGCTTAGCTCAATTGTAAGCATGTTGAATGTAGTGTAAATGCTCATCCCAAAGTTTAGGATGCTTGCTGCAATAACAACGAAGAAGATGCACCACTGTTATGTTTACCACTTCTTTCTGGCCATCGGTTTGTGGATGAAAAGTTGTGCTCTTTTTTAGTTTGGTGTCCATGAGTGCCCATAAACTCGACCAAAAATTTCCAATAAATCGAGAATCTCGATCAGAAATAATGGATTTAGGCAATCCAAAATGTACCCAAACATT
>ML797628.1:684187-715173 GCA_009831015.1 Picea engelmannii
CAAAAACCTATGCTCTGATACCAACTTGATCTAAAAATGAAGAAGACTTGTATTCTTGAAAATATTTGCAAGTTTTAATTCATGTGTTCAAATGAAAATGGATCAATTTTGCAAACACAATTTTATATAAATTACACATTCAATATGCATATAAACAACAGCAAATAACAGTGAACAGAAAACACATAACACAACAAATGATAAAGGAGTTCACCCCTTTCTTGGGCTACATCTCCTGGTCCATCTTCCAATGGATCTTTTGTATTATTTTCTCAAAGTGCTGAAATATGTGATTTACAATGCTCAAAATGCCAAATAGATGGCTCCAATGGCTTCAGAACGTCCAAAAACCCCTAGCTGGGATTTTTCAGCACCTCGCTTGGCCAAAAATTGAAGAAGATAGGCTTCCTGGAAGTTCCCCTTCAAACTTGTTGTCTCTGGATCGCCAAAAGGCACCTCTTGCTCCTCAACCTAGCCCCCACGTGCATATATGTCTAAAAACCCAGCACCGAGTGCAACCGCACAAACGGTGCGAACTGTAGGACGGTTACGCGCTAGCCCCTAACCTCCAAGTTCGTGGGCACATGGGCCACCACATGACCTCGTGCACATATAAAAAGGGCCAAGTCCCGAAACAAATGATAGAGTGACAAGTGACGGCACGGTTTTATAACCATTGGTAAAACAACTCCCGCGCAATACATTGACCACCGGTCATATGTGTATGGACCACCGGTTATATGTGTTATGGCCCACCGGTTACATGTGTTATGGCTCCGTTTAAACTATGTGCGTGGGTAGTCACATGATATATATACATATGGACGGGGGTTGTTGTGCCCATTCCAAAACACATTTCAATTCAAATATATTGTTTCACATATATATAATAAGAAACACTTGTGGGCGCGTCGGTTGGGCGGCCCTTCCCAAAGCGTTACCCCTGCCTAGAGGTCGCAGGGTCGAATCCAGCCAACAACATATGTTTTAACCAATGTTTAGGTGACACATGGCGGCCATTGATTAGGCCACGTGTCGCCATCCCATTCGCCAAAAACAAGCCACGTGTCATATGCCGACTCATCCACACGACTGCCAACCACACCTGCCATGTGTTGTACATTCTGCCACGTGTCGTATGGCTTGCCACGTCAGCATCCGTATGGACTGTACAGTCAGCACATTTTTTTGCTTGTTTGTCGTTTTGAACAGAATGTGATATCTCTCTCATCCGACGTCCGTTTGAACCCAAACAAGTTGCGTTGGGTTCATGACGATGAGGCCTATGCTCTCGTTCAATTTGAAGCAATTCCGAGCACTTTGAATTTTGAGCAAAATTTGATCCCTCGGATCAGAAAGGGAGTAGAAACTCCTCTCAATGCTTGGCATTTCGCATTCCTTAAAAATGTACACAACAAATAGATGACTACATGTCCAATATATCAGATGTCCAACAATATTCCCAATACCCCCTAATATATAATGCTCGTGGAGGTGGGTAATAAATGTTTCACTTTCTCCAATTACATTTAAAATCCATGTTTACGTTAAAAACCCTTATTTTTCCATTAATACATCATAACTCATAATCCCACTAACTAATTAATGATCGATACGATAAGAAAAACTCATAAGCATGTTCACACTCAACTAGGGGCTAATAGGTCTCCACCACTATTGTTGACTCACCCCAAGTCAAATCTCTAATGACAAGTAACCCCTTGAAGAAAAAGTAAAAGGCATGACCACTACTACCAACTATACCAAAATAATGCACTCCTCTCCTCATCTTGAGCTTCGACTTCAAACTGCAACTCCTACATATAATCTACATCACCAAGACTATCCAAAGGTACTTGGAAATAAGCTCAATCAAACATAGCTTGCTACTCAAAGTAGTTGGTCTTAACCACTATCTACATGTGCCTAAGAACAATCCAATCTTGTCAATAAAATTGGGTAGCTAAGCCCAATATCCACACTCCTAAAAATATCCATCCTAAGCTAAAAGGTGAACCAACAAAAACCACAATTGGTACAAGGAACATGATGTTCCTAGTGTAGTCACACCAAGAAATATCACCTCACCACAATTACAAATATGTCAAATCTTCTTCAATGTAAATTATAAGTGGGAAAAGCACTACTACCTTGCATTGCATGACTAGAAAACTACATCCAAACAAACAAAAATTGTGGTGCTTTAGGCCATGGATGTAAAAGATTCAAAAATAATTACCAATCATCAAGACCCACATAAAACCATGACCCCTGGGAGTATATCTTCAAAATATCATCTTGAGATAGGGAAACAACAAGAAAACAATAACAATTCTCTGCAAAACCAAACATAAACGCATCCCACTCGCAACCATGATGGAGGCGTTTTCCTTGACCTTCTCATCATGTTGTAATTTACAATATTAAAACTTAATGGCATAACATTTTTATGGTTCCAACATGCAAGGCTAACTGAAAACTCCTCCAAACACACACTAAGACGGGGTACTAATACTAGGGTTTCAACAACTTAACCCAAATATAATCATTACAACATAACCCAATATTTGTATCATTATTATATCAATAAATAACCATCACTTAGAGTTCATCAAAATAAATAGGAAAATTATGAAAAGATCATAGGTATGAAAAATTCCATCTACAACCCACCATGAGAAATTTTCAACCCTTCTACAACTCTACATGAGAAGGGTGCAACCCTTCTACAACCATATGCAACAAATTTGGGTCATGCAAGTATAAAATTCTAGCATCAAAGGCATGAGGAAGAAATTCCCTCTCATGACTTGCTATGCCATGCCACAACCTCAAACTCTTCTAAGGTTGCCACCAATCATGGGAAAAAAAATGATTTGAAGAGACATGAACACGAGGCAACAAAGAGATTACCAACATGCATCCATATCCTTCTTTGATTGGGTAATGCTCTTTATTATCAACACTCAAAATACTATTTAACCCGTCAAAATACACTGTAAAAAGGTAATCCATTTAGATTCTAATCTTAGGAATATGATCTAGATTATGTAGAGAATGGAATGAAGGTATAAATATAAATAGAAACACATAGAGATATTGCAAAGAGTGTATTAATGAAGTGAAACCCAAATTCTATTAATAAATAAAATAGAAAAACATATAAAATGCATAGAAATACAAACCAACTAAAATGGTGGTAGCTTATCTCTGAAGAGAGATGTGTTGGAGTCTAGAGTAGATTTTGCGTCATTTGAAGATAAGAGTATGATCCTCAGTGTTTTGTGGTATCAGAGCTAGCTCCAATCTTCAATCATCTGTAATTTGTAAGGACTTGTCAAGTTAATAAAATCTCTTGCATACTGCAATGTTTTATGTGTTGTTCTACTGCTTTATAGTCTTCTGGCTATCTCTTTGTATGTTGTGCATATTTTTTATAAATGATAAGAGAGTATTTATGCAGTGGGATGTGAGGCATGTTTATGGTCTTTTAAGTCAAAGATAGGTGCGTGTTGACCGAAGTCGTTCCCTTTTTTATCATTCTTGATCCTGGTTACTTTCTTAGGATTGTGCATTTATCAAATGGATCCTTTCATGGACACTATAGACTTCATAGGAGTCATTAATTCTACAAATAGTATTCCTTTGACATCTCTTGTTGATTCTTTCATCGACAATGTAGACTTCATAGGAGTCACTACTTCTACAAATAGTATTCCTTTGACATCTATTGTTGAATGACGAGCTTCTTCTTTATCGGGCACAAGTTCTGGCAGAATTCTTATTTAAATACATGAACCCAACTCTTCAAAACATTGGGATTGTAGATTTTAACCTTGTACAATATTTTACTACAAACAGATTTTCAATAAAAGAATATAAAAGATACAATGGAAAAAACACACATTACACAGAGATTCTTCCCCTGGAAACCCAAACTGGGAAAACCAACATTTTCTATATTCATTCATAGTGATACATTGTTTACAATACAATATACATATAGGACCCAGCGACATCCAAAACCCTAACCCAATGACCTGGATTAGTCAACAACCCTAATTCCTTAACCGGAAATAGAAAACCATCAGAAAAAACCAAGTGTCGAAAAACCACCCAACAATGGACATGAAAATCGAGGCGACGAGAAAAATGAGGCAAAAATGTGACATGTTTCTCAAGGAAAAAACATTTTTTCTCGGGGGCGTTGCCCCTGAACCCCCACATAGGGGGGATATTCCCCCCTGCACTCTCGGCACAACGTAGTAAACACTAGATCTAGTCATGCAAATAATATAACACACACCCAACATTCTCCCACTTGGTTTTTTCTTTGCATACATGGGGTTACAGGGTTACATAGTCAACAATCCAGAGCAACAATGCCCATGGATCCTCTACACCAAGAGAACTTCTCAGTGCTCACATATTTTTAATGAATCTGCAACATTCTTCAAAGTGTCCACTTTTATCAACAACACTTTTTTTTCTTCAACCATGTCTCTCATAAAGTGATATTGAATATCAATATGCTTTGTCTTTGAATGACAAGTCGGGTTCTTTGCCATAAAAATTGCACTCTGACTGTCACAATATATCCTTGCAGCTTGTTGTACCAACCCAATACATGAACACAATATTTGTAACCATATTGTGTCCTTACTTGCATGAGTGGTTTCCATGTATTTGGCTTCTGTAGTTGAAAGTGCCACTACAACCTGTATTTTTCTCATCCAACTGATTGCTCCTCCAAACAGGTTAAACACATACCCACTTGTAGATCTCCTACAATCCAAATCTTCAACCCATTCTACATCCACAAAACCATGTATGTCCAAAACTCTGTCCAAACCTGGACTTCCTTGGTATCACAATCCATAGCTAGTAGTGTCACACAAATCACTGAAAACCCTTTTTACTACTATCCAATGCTCCTTCCTTGGTTTTGACATATACCTGCTCAAAACTCCCACTGCATGTGCAATGTCCGGTCTAGTATAGACCATTGCATACATAAAACTGCCAATTACACTTGCATGTAGAACACGAGACATGTCCTCCTTCTCTTCTTATGTCTTGGGACACTGATCCACAGATAACTTTACACCAACAAGAATAGGGACCTTGACTAGTTTACATTCCTACATATTAAACCTCTACAATATTGTATCGACATATTTTCTCTGATTAAACAGAGTTTCCTCTTTTTTCGATCTCTTTTAATTTACATGCCCAAAATGAAATTTGAAGCACCGAGATCCTTCGTGTCAAATTTAGAGGACAACTGAGTTTTCACATCTTTGATAATCTCTTTGTTGTTTCCTATCAGCAACATGTCATCCACATATAAGACCAAATAAATCAAATGATCACCAATTAATTTAAAATACACACAGTGATCCTCTTTGTTTCTTGTGAAGCCAATTCCCAGCATATAAGTATCAAATTTTTGATACCACATCCTTAGTGATTGTTTTAAACCATACAGGGACTTTTTCAGCTTGCATACTAGCTCCTTATTTCCCTTCACAGCAAAGCCTTCTGGTTGCTTCATATAGATTTATTCTTCCAGATCCCCATGTAGAAATGTTGTCTTCACATCCATTTGTTGTACTTCAAAATCAAATGTAGTAGCAACAGATAACAAAAATCTTATAGAAGTTAGATTTGAAACAGGAGAACAAATCTCACCATAATCAATTCCCTCAACCTGGGAATAACCCTTTGCTACTAACCGAGCTTTGTATTTCTCCACTTTTCCTTCTGCATTCAGCGTCTTTTTAAATACCCATTTGTTTCC
The DNA here is from genome assembly GCA_009831015.1 of Picea engelmannii. Classification (NCBI taxonomy): domain Eukaryota; kingdom Viridiplantae; phylum Streptophyta; class Pinopsida; order Pinales; family Pinaceae; genus Picea; species Picea engelmannii. Next base: position 689,988 of record ML797628.1, read on the forward strand.
AATGGGATTTCTTCCAGTCGAAAACTTCACTAGATCCCAAGCTTCATTCTTATTCAAGGCTACCATTTCTTCATCCATGGCCTTTTTCCAGAGCTTTCCATCCTCTGAATCCATTGCCTCCCTGACAGTTCTAGGATCATCATCAGTAATAGAAAAAGAAAAATTTGAATGGAAATCAGATGGAGTATACCTTTCTGGTATCATTCTTTCTCGAACTGATCTCCTCAATATTGGAGTATGAGGATCTTCTTGTTCTAATTCATGTTCTTCTGTAGAGTCTGATTCATCATCCTTTAAATCAGACTCTATTTTCTTTGGTTCTTCCTTACTTGGTAGGACTTTATGTTTAACAACATCATTCATTTTTCTAAATACCACATCTCGACTATACACAACCTTCTTAGTTTCTTGGTTCCAAAGATTATAACCTTTAAGACCATCTTTATACCCAATAAAGATACACTTTCCATCCTTCTTATCTAGCTTACTCATGTTTTCCTTTGGAACATGAACATAGGCATCACAGCCAAATACCTCGAGATGTGTGAGAGAAGGTTTATTACCAATCCATACCTCTTGTGGAGTCTTTTCATCCAGTGCTAATGAGGGTGATATGTTGAGAAGGTAACATGCAGCACCCACTACCTCTGCCCAGAATTCTTGTCCTAACCCGGCACCACTGAGCATGCACCTTGTTTTTTTCCATCAGCGTCATGTTCATCCTTTGTACAACTCCATTCTGTTGAGGTGTATATGGAGTAGTCTTCTGCCTTACTATACCGCACTTCTTACAGAATTATTCAAATTCATTCTCACATGACTCTCCACCATTATCTGTCCTCGACACCTTAATTCTTTTCTTTGTTTGATTCTCAACAAGATCCTTAAACTCTTTAAACCTGTCAAAGAATTATGATTTCTTCCTAAGGAAATATATCCAAGTATTCCTCGAGAATTCATCTATAAATGAGACATAGTACACAGATTTTCCCAATGATGGAACCAACACAGGTCCAAACACATCACTGTGAACTAGCTGTAAAATTTCTTCTGCCCTCATTGCACCAAAGGGGAATCTTACACGATTTTTCTTCCCATATACACAATATTCACATAAATCAAAATCCAGAGAGCATTTAGACATACCTTCAACCATACCTTTATCGTGGAGTAATCGAAGAACCTTCTCTCTAATATGCCTCAGTCTTTGATGCCACAGCATAACCTTTTCTCTAGAGACTCTAGGAGTTCTTTCTTCTTCAACTCCAATATCATGAACAATGGAACTATTACACCCATCACTAATAGTGTTTCCGTGTAGCTTATACAAAGTTCCAAACCGAACTCCCTTCAGCAACACCATTACTCCTTGAACCATCCTGCAGATTTCTTTTTCAAATATTGTTTCTACCCTTGTGATGTTTTTTACTTCATTAAACCTCAAGGCAGTTGTATTACTACCTATGGACACAACCAAACTATCCCACGAGTTTGGTAAAGAGCACAGTAAATTGATACACTTATCTTCATCTAAAATTTTAATCTCAACATATATTAACTGACTTACCATAGTATTGAAGGCGTTCAAATGCTCTACCACCGAGTCTCCATCTCTCATCCTCTGGTTATACAGCTTCTTTCTCATGAATAGTTTATTTACTAGGGACTTAGACTGATACAAATTCCCCAATTTATCCCATAAATCTTTGTATGTAGCTTCCACTGACACATTCAGTAATATTGAATCTTAGAGACACGATCGGATTGTGCTCTTCGTCTTCCGATCCATCGTTTTCTAGTCATCTGTTGAATTTCTTGTAGGTGCAATACCTGGATCCACCATGATCCACTGATCTCTTTCCACCAACAGATCTTCCATCTTGAGCTTCCACGGCTCAAAAATTTTCCCATTAAACTTCTTGATCTCCATTTTCGAACTAATCGTCATTTCTTTTCACCTAAAAAATCAATACCACAGATCTCCCATTGTAACAAGGCTTATCACAGTCCCGAGCCAAACCCTTGAAACCAAAGGCATCCCCCTGAAGCCAACAAAGCTCTAATACCAAATGTAGATTTTAACATTGTACAATATTTTACTACAAACATATTTTCAATAAAAGAACAAATAAGATACAATGGAAAATACACACATTACACAGAGATTTTTCCCCTGGAAACCCAAACCGGGAAAACCAACATACTCTATATTCATTCATAGTGATACATTGTTTACAATACACTATACATATAGGAGCCAGAAGCATCCAAAACCCTAACCTGATGACCTGGATTAGTCAAAAACGTTAATTCCTTAACCAGAAATAGAAAACCATCGGCAAAAATCATGTACCGAAAAACCATCCAACAATGGACACAAAAATTGAGGTGACACAAAAACGAGGAAAAAGTGTGATAGGTTTCTCGAGGAAAAAACACTTTTCTCAATGGCGTTGCCCCCGATCCCCTGCAACCCCCGAAGGGATGGCCTATTGGACTGCGCTCAAACCCCCTGTGTGCTCGGCACAACGTAGTAGACACTAGAGCTAGTCGTGCAAAGAATATAACACATACCCAACAAAGATTTACCCCTATCATACCACAGGATGTGTATAAACTATGGTGGAACTATCTTTTCCATTCCTTTATTAAAATACACTTAACATATATTCTATTTTTTGCACATGATGACCATGTCAATATTACCCTCATAGATAGTGATCTAATAGATTGGCAAAGAAAAAAGGATATGCTTATGCACATATTGGTGCTATCAAATTTGATTTAAACCCCTTACTTAGAGCTTGTCTTCTTGTTTCTTCTTTAGTTTATGTTGTTGATATTAAGCACAATAAGTTCTCCGATGCACTTTTCAGTGGTTTCTTTGTTCCACTTTCATATGGCCCAACATTTGCAACTGTATACCCCAAATATTGTGTTTCTTTATGTGATCCATATATCTATGATTTTATCAAAGCTTATATTTTTCCCTTTGGTTTTGAAATGACTGTGAACTCTTGAATCTTACAGCTCGAGTCCTTGCTTGTTATCCATTTTGGTACAAACACACTTCCTCCTTTACAAAAGTATGTTAAAAAAAACTGCGCCTGCACAACATGGTGGAAAAGGACAAATCCAAACAAGTCCAACCTGTCACATTTGATTGAATAGGAATTTCGTATCGAACTGTCTGGGAAAATAAGCATGATAATTTTAAAATTAAGATGCTTTCCCATACAACAGATCTGCAGGAAAAAACAATTCCCTTGTCTACTATCCACGGATCCTTATCTCTAAAACTTACAGAACTAAATCCTTCTACAACTGAGATGGAACATACCTACAATCAGACTGCATCTTCATCCAGTATGCCCAGTTCCATACATAGACAAATAGGGAAACCTTTGGAGTGCCATGCATGCCAAGAAAAGATGAATAACCTTCAAGGCCAAAAATCTTTAAAGAAATACCTTCCTAGTGCCAGTTTATATATGATGTCACTTCCTAAAGAATGCCTAGGAAATGTAAAAAGGATTCCGAGTGGAGAAGAAACTTACCTCCCTGGAAGAAATCTCCCACCGGTCCCTTTCCAACAGTATTCTGAAGTTTGAAAACCAAAAAAGAATACATGTCAGTTCGTTCATCTGCAACATCAGAAACAGTATCTGATTAGTGCAAATTAATCAACTACTCAAACTTCCAAGCACGACTGACTGGAAACAATATTGATGACCTACATGGAGAATTTCTAAAGGCCAGAAATGATGCGGAGTCACGAAAAGAAGAACTGAATATTATCTAAGAAAAAATAGTAATTCTTACTCATGTCTTAACAAACACTTCAGAATTGAAGAATTCCATGGTAAAAGTTGAAGCTCGTCTTGAATTGTTAGATACTTTTCTAAACAAATTAGATGTAGTCAAGAAGAATTTCCAAAGGCCTATTAGAAATCCCAATACCACCCAAGCAGATATCTTCAAAGAAAACGAAGATAATGGAAATCATAAAAGGACCAAGTCTTTTGGAATGTTCCGGATAGAAGAACCAAGGCCAGAATGGGATTTTGGGGACACTGTTGAAACTTTGCAATACATTACAGATAAAGTCTTTGTACTGGAAAATTGGTCTCACCCATTGAAGCCACAAGAAAAGAAAATAATATCCAGATGATGTCCATCAAATCAAACCTGAAGATATCCCAATGTCATCCTTCTCCCAACCAAATAATCTCTCCTATTTTAGCATAAATGGGATGAATATGGTAATTTCACCTACTCATGATCATCCAGTCATCAACTTCACTTGTCAGACCTAAGATGTGACAAAAGATGCAATCCAATTGCTACTCAACTAGACCACTGACAAAAAGGTTGAATATTCCTCTCTCACACCTAGATATATGACCACACAATTGATAAATGAGTTTATTGGTATAGGTGCCACATGGTGGAGATGGCTATCACAGCAAGCTAAATTTGATATGATAAGAGACCCCAAAGCAGATGAAATTATCTTGCAAGCATTATCTGCCCAGTTCTACGGCGTGAAAGTTACAACAAATGTTGAGCATTCTACATCATTGTTTATGTCCCAAATGATTTTCAATTTAAGCCACCATGAAAAGTATTTATGTTATATGCAGAAGCTCCTGATAGAGTCAAGTAGGTATGGAGATCCTACTTATATCAAATATTACATCATAAGTTTTCATGGTGCTCTGACCGATGCGATTGAGCAATACTTCAAGGATAAAAATACCAAGTTAGAAGGAATGTCTTTGGCCATGGCAGACCATCATATCAGGATAGTGACCCAAGAACATTGTCAAGCCAAAAGGGTCACTAAATATTTCAAAATGTTTGATAACATGTTTACCTCCTCTCTATCTAAATATATTGGCCAAATGCCAAAATGGGGATGTGGTGCTCATAACAGAGCTCACCAATCTGAAAGGAATCCATGCTCCTGCAAAACCAAAGGTAAACATAAGTCTTATTCTTTCAGGTCAAGATTTGGCCCTGACCCTCCCTGGCCAAAATTCAGAAAGCACAAACGCAAGTTCTATAAAAATATTCCCTATTTAAAAAGAATACAACAAGCTTCAAAAGATACAATTTATGTTAACTGTAGAAATTAAGGTCATTGGGCACACCAGTGTCCTCACAAAAAAGACAAGCCTAGGTTGTCTACTCTATTTTCAAAAGAGCTTGACCTAGAATCGTTGGATTTATTCTTTTGTGCTCCTACTGACCACCCAGAAGGGAATGTGATTTTTCTTGACCCATCTAAATTTCACACAAGTGATTCTGATATTTCCTCTGCTACTTATGACGAATTTAGTGATTTCAATGCACTAAATTGGGAGGGTGAGAAAACTACCTTTGAATTTTTTATGTTCACTAGCTTACAAAAGCCAGATCCTAAAAGGAGGATTTAGGAGATTGGCCATCTCCTAAAAAAAAAAACTCACATGGAAATATGTGATCAGAGAAAATATGAGGAAAGAAAAGGCTGACTTATTAAGGCAATTCTCTACCTCAAAGGATGATCCAGTTAAATATTTTACTTATAAGGCCTCAACTAGCAGATATGCTCCTACAGATCTATACATGGATTTCCCAGAAGGCCATAAAGATAGACAGAGTTTCAGAAAAAAAAAACAAAGAAAGATTACTGAAACTCCAGATTAAGGAGCAACAACATATTCTTCAAATTACAATAGAAAACATTAGAAAACTTAAAATCTACCTAGAGGAAATCAGGAGAGAAAGAAATACATCATCAGAAGATAAATTTTCCAGAGCATATGAAGAATCATTAGCCACACCAAAAGGATATAGAAAGAAGAGTTTTGGAAAGAAGAAGAAAACAGAAGAATCAGAAAATTCTTCTAGAGAAATCTCTATTCTTCAGAAAAAGATGTGCTAATATCTAGTTCCCTAGAGAAGCTTCAACCTGAACCTGCATTATTATCCTTTGGAGGAAAAAAATTCTATATGAAGGTGACTTTTTGTCCATCTGAAATTTTAAAAAAAATAAAAAATAAAAATAAAAATAAAAAAAACTTAAGAAGTGTATTGTTTAATTGACTATGGTTGTCAGTTAAACCTACTAAGGAGAAAGGTGATCCCAGAATTCTATTGGGAAAATCCTACTATGACAGGAAAAACAATTGATGGAGCAGAAGTACCAATACAAGGGAAAGTAGAAGAATTTCCACTTAAATTTGGTAAGCAAGATTTCAGACTCTATTTCCATTATGTTGATCAAATTGTTGATGATTGTATTCTAGGTGCATAATTCCTAGAACTGGTAGATCCCATGACTATCAACAAGAAAGCAAAAACTTTTGAGTTTAATTTAATGGGACAAAGATACAGACACCTTTATTCACTGAGGGAAAGAGCAGAAGCATAGAAAAAGAGAAGCAAAAGGCCCCTGGACATACTGACAAGGCTCTGTCATCCAGAAATCTAAATAAAATGGAAAGAGGTATTTTCTATGCCCAAGTACATGGAGAAAAGATGTTCAGCTCAATTGCTGAAAAACTCGTGAAAGATTGCACTTTGGAATATCCTAATGCCTTTTGTCACACAGAAAAGTGTTTCATTTCTCTTCCATATGACCCCCTGGTAAAGATCAACACATAGAAGGCATCAGCATCTTTAATGAGCCCTACAGAGATCCAAACTTTCGAACAAGACATTAATGATCTCTTACATAAAGGATTGATGGAACCATCTAAGAGTGCCTGGGCATGAAGAGGTTTTTATATCAACAAACACTCAGAACATAAACAAGGAAAACCAAGGTTAGTGGTGAATTTTAAGCCGCTAAATAAATTACTGCAAAATATCAGGTATCCACTCCCCAACAAAAGTTCACTCTTGCAAAAGTTTAAGGGTAAAACTATTTTTAGCGGGTTTGATTTAAAATATGGATTTTATCAAATTGGAATAACTCCAAGAGATAGGCATAAGATTTCCTTTGTAGTTCCTCATGGTCATTATCAGTGTAAGGTAATTCCATTTGGTTTGAAGAATTCCCGTAGTGAATTACAAAAGAGGATGGAGGACATATTAAGGGAGCAGAAAAATGAGTTAAATGATAGTGGATGAAAGCATGAAGATAGGAGGAGCAACAGAATAAGAAAGAGAATCATGAAATTCCAGAGGGGGAGAAACTCTTTATCCTGGATTTCAAAGAGGAGAGAAACAAATTGTTGGTGACGGGGATAGTCACATGATAAGAAAAAATGATCCCTTTTCCATTGATGTAAAAGGGGGAGAGAAACAAAGTGATGGATAGAGTGAGCATGCATCACCTCAAAAGGAAGAAGGTGTTTCCATCAATGACAAAGGGGGATATTGTTGAGAAAATGTTTTCATTGATGTCAAAGTGGCAGTGATGATGATGATGTGGAAGTAATGATAAGGATGTAACAGTGATGATGATGATGTGGTAGTGAAAAAGGGAGATTGTTTGAGTATTGAAGCCATGAAGCCAAGTGAAGAATCCTTGAAGCCAAGAATTCAAGTAAAGAAGCCTTGAAGCCATGAATCCAAGTAAAGAAGCCTTGAGATTGTTTGAGTATTGAAGACATGAAGCCAAGTGAAGAGGCCTTGAAGCCATGAAGCCAAGTAAAGAATCCTTTAAGCCATGAATCCAAGAGATGATATTATAATTTGTTCCAAAAATAGCGAAGAACATTTAAATCATTTGCAGCAATTTTATGAGCTGGTTTTTAGGCATGGTTTGGTGTTGTCAAAAACTAAAATGGATATTTGCAAAACCAAGAAATTCTTTCTTGGTTTCAAAATAACAAAAGGCCAAGTAATTCTCCAAGACCATATATTAAAATCTTTTAGAGAATTCCCTGACATTCTGCTTGAAAAGACATTGTTGTAGAGGTTCCTATGTTGAAATACATTTTAGTTCAGCATACACTTAGTCTAAATTAGATTTCAGCCACCTATAAATGTCCAACAGCCATACAACTGTACTTTATGGACAGAAATACTAATAGACTAGTTCTGAAACAAAAAAGCAGCAGAAATAACTCTTATATCAGCACACTGTAACCCTCATTTGGCACAAAAATCTGTGCATAAGCACTTGAAAAAATACACAGAAAATTAGGAAATATTTGAGGAGAAAGAATTATTTATTCATCTCAAGGAAATTCTGAACTATTACATCAGCATAAAAAATACAATCATTCTCTTCTTTTAGCAAGTTACAACACTATACAAACAGTCCCAGACTGTGTCTAGGGTAGACAGCCATGATTGTACGGGATGTACGGCCCAGGACATCCAACAATCTTCCACAAACAGTCAATAATCTGAATAGAAATTTGTGCCAAAAAGAAACTGTAAGAAACAGAAGATAAAAACTCAACAAATGTGCATTGGAAATCATGCCAACCTGTTGTAGAATGACAGACTCGATTTTTGTGCCCTCCCTTTATTGTACGGCAAGCTTACATAGTTGTATGGCCTCCTCTTCTGTTGTTGTACGGACTGTATTAATGGCTGCAAATGCTCTTGGGTTGCGTACCAATCCCACTCCTTGGGATGTGTGTGTTGGCACAGGGGCAGACCCAGGGTTCAACGCTACAACAGCGCACCAACAAAACTCTAACTACCGGCCCTTTCGGCAACACCTGCGAAGCAAATGAAGTCTCACCCGAGATAGAGGAAGGGGTGGTTGCAGGACTCAGATGTCTGCAACCTTAGCTGGGACACAGATCTATGATTCTAACACTTAACAGAGCATTCAGCAGTTAACATTCATCAATACATATTCATCAGTTAACATTCATCAATACAGAACATTGCAGTATTCAACCAGATCTAGCAGATTCAAGCACTAAGCATATCCACATAGGTCAGATCCAGCATTTATTCTCACCGTTAAGCACAAAGCACTAACAAATCTACCTATCATTCATCAAAGCACTAAGCAAGCTAACATATAAACACATCAATACATCGCACAAAGCAGAGCAACATAGCATGTACGTGGTTCACCCCCACCCTAGGGCTACGTCCACCAACTCTTCGTCTTCTTTATTAGCTTCTTCAATCAGTTACATGCACAGAGCCACAAAAACCCTACTCCGCATAGGACAGGAGATCTACGCACACCTCGCCAGATCCTCCTTCCCCGAGCTAGGTCTAAGCACAAAGCCTTCTTACAATCACTTGCACTAAGCTCTGCAAGTTCTTAGCACACACTAAGCACAAAGCCTTACAATTCTTGATCACATAGATCCAACTCTAGCACTTAGCACAACTTGCAACTGCCTCTTCTTACATTGCCTAGCCTTCTATTTATACATACAAAATAGGCCTAAGCATGGGTGAACCCATGGGCCGACATTCCCATACCCATTACATAATCCCAAATCCCTAAAAGGGGTCGAGATCCTGTGATATCTTCTTCGTCTTGCACTCCATCTTCGATAGCCTATCGAAATCCCAAAATTGGTCAAACATGACCAAGAATCCTCAAAACTTGGTCAAGGGCCAACAGGCCCCCAACACTCAACTATGACTCGTCCTGAATCACTTTGATCTGACTAGTTCTACTTCAAAAGCCTCGATCTTGGCTCGAGCTACTTCAACTTTCTTCTATGCCACGGTCTCCCGTTCAGCGAACTCTTGTATGACTACTTCATTGACGGGTCCTTCTAGGCGTTGTTCGATTGTAGTGACAACTTGCTCCAGTTCTGCTCCTCGGCCTTCGATCTCTGTGAACAGTTGGTAAGCCTCATCTTGTACTGGTTGGAGCCTCTAAGTTACTTCCATAACTTTTCTTTGAATAATGTGGACCTGTTGCTGGGCAGTGCGCTGCTCTTGGGATCGCTTCATTCTTTCCACAGCTGACAGGGGCTTCAACTGCACCTGTATCGTTTCTGCTTGATACTTCACCTCTTGGAGTTGTGACTCCAGTGCCTTTAGTTTTGGATTCTCAGTGAGTCGTTCATAGGTATGGGCACTGTGATCAGTCAATTTCTTACATTCCATGGCAAGGGTCTTTATTCTATCAACTGCGCTTCAAGCAGTTTCTTCTCTTTGGTCCCTCACATCCTGCAGGGTGATGAGCACTGTGCGGAGCTCTAAATCTATTATTCGTTGTTGTAGATGTTGGATAGCTTCTGCGAGCTTCTCTACTTCATGCGTGACTTGGTCTTCTGCTTGTGTCTCTAAGCCCATCACAGAGTGGAGGGATTTGTTGACTGCTTCTTTCACTTCGAGTTGCTCTGCGAGCAACTGTTGTTTTTCTTGTTGCATTTGTACTTTCTCTTCTTCAAACTTTTCCTGGAGAGCAACCTTCTCCTACTCTGCAACTCTGTGTTGTTCTATGATTATGCCTTGCACTTGCTTCAAGGCCTGGGTGGCTTGTTATGTTTCTTCTTGTGTGCGACGAAGGCAAGCTTCCACCGCATCAGCTAGTCGATGGAGTTGAGATGGCTCATCTCCCAAATCTGGTTCTCCTGATGGCAGGGGCACAGTGGACACTAGGAAGCTGGACTAGAGGGCATGTTGTACCCCTCAAAGTTCAACCTCAATTCTATCGTACATTTCCTCCTTCTTAGCTTAATGTTTCTCCACAATTTCCAACGAAGCTTCGTTGAGAGTTGCGATGATGAAGTCAAAATCATCAACAATAAGCACAGTCTTAATCTTGGTCAAGGTGGCTTTCGATTTATTCTGGGAAGAAGGTTTCGGGGGAGAAACCTTCCTCTTCTTCAGGGGATCAACCTTTTCTATGGGCGGTGTTACTTCGCCTGGCTTCTGTTCAGCTCCTTTTTTATTTATTTCTTCTACTTCGTCATCACCCCCTCGGTCAGGTGATACTAAAGTAGTCTTTCCTAAGGCACTGATTAAATCTTGGACCTCTTCGGTCTTATTCATTCTGTTGGGCCCAGGTGTATCATGTTCTTTATGCATGGTCTCTGGGTTGTCAGGGTCAAACATCTCTGGAAGGTCTGCGGGAACAAGGAGGTCTGGGGACCAGTCCTTAGTGATCTCCTCCAGATCCTCTTTCATGAGATTATAGTACGACTGAAGTTGGTCCTTATGTTCATCGGCTCGTGTTGTAAGGTATATGAAGTGTCGATATGAATAGAAATTCATCAGGGGTCGAAATATCTGTAGGGTGTTCGGAGGCATGCGAGGTTCAGCTTCGATGTTTCTCTTCAGTTGAAGGTAATATGTGTGAAAAATAGTGTTTGACTGCCACTATTTTCTCATATCACTTGAGTACCAAAGGGTAGTGAAATTTGCAGCAAGCAGCTCGAGTGGTTCAATATCTGGGAAGGTCACACCTTTCAGCATCTCCCAGGCAACAAAGGTGATGAGAATCAAGAGCCAGCTAAAGTCAAACTCGTAGCCCTGATCCTAAACTTCACGGCAGTCTAGTTCCAGCTGATTAACTAGGTACTTTGCCTAGTTCATCTATAGACCTTCTACACACTTCCCTACGAGGTCAACAGCAAATCCTGTGACCTGCGTAGGTCTATTCTTCCTTACTAACTTTCCGGCTATTAACTGACAGGCTAGGTGCACTGCGCCATTCTGGATGGAGGCTACCTTGTAACATCGCATTCCCTTTTCCACATCGTCGTATGTATCCTTGATCTTCTGTGCTAGCGCATGATCTATGGATTTTCCTAGATAGAACTCATGTGGATAAGGTCTTTTCATACTTAATCCCATGATCCTATGGATCAACGTCGGGTCAACTATAATATGGCGATCTAGCCATAAGTAACTGCCATGGTAACATGAAAGTAATAGCTTGACATAGGCGTTCACTTCCTGGTGCCTTCTGAAGTGTGGGATCTTCATTACATTTAACAGGGTGGACTGCGCGAGATTCATCGTCCACGGCTGGAGGATTATCTTTGAGTTCTTCCCCTTCATCCTAGTCAGGTATTTGTATGGGGCAAGCATACTGTAATTATTGCGATCTCCGAGGTTGAAGTCACTAAACTTAAACGCTGCGATCTTGTCCTGTTGTGCTCGAACTGCGCGTATCCCCTTCGGGAGGTACATAGTAACCATGGTGTACTCGAATTCTCTTGGCACACTATCTCAACTCACCGCACTGGCCAGAGGCAGGATGTAGTTGGGCAATATGGCTGAGATCAGCTTCGCATTTGCTAGGTCGTCTCTATGTTTGGTTCGCTTTTATGCTAATGGTCGGGATGGTTCAGCTCCGTGAGTAGTCAATGGAGAGGCTTGTACTCCTCTCATCGATGATTTTTATACACCCTCAGACATCATTCTTTCATACATGGCTCTCTCAATCATGAGTTCGATGAGTACTTCCTTTGCAGACTCTTCGAGTGCGCTAAGTTCTTCGGAGATACAGCTCGTGGTTGAATATATCGGGTTCAAAGAGTAACTGCTCAATGCAATGGGATAGATGGAAATAATGTGATTATCACTGTGCAAAATCAACTATTCTGCGAGCTCAGATAGTCACGGTTGGAAAAATTGTTCTCATTGTGTGGCACGACGGGATGAATAGATAACTTGGCAACGGATCTCTTGCAACAGTTGAGAAGCCTTCATTAACTCAATTATGTCCATTATGGCGTGGTCCCAATGGTCTGGTAGAAAACTTTCTAATCATAAATGTCTTTCTACCCATTTGGATCGTCGATCAAACGGTTATATTGTTCCTAACAGCTATATTGTTTCACCATGGCGAAGTGCCATGTGACACAGTTCTGATATCTCGATGAAGTTCCAATTTTGCAAATTTTCCTTCAGCGAAGTTCCCTCTGGAACCTTCTATAAATTTTTTATCTTAGCTCTCTTCTTACTTAGTTTTCTAGAATTCTTTCTAGTGAGCTTCGTCTCTGAATTCATTTTTCCATTCTGATTCTTATCTTCTTTCGGCAGAGTAACTTCGCGTTGTTGAGATTATTTCCTAGAAACTAGTGGTAATACTTCATCTGTATCTAGAATAGGTACTTAGGTCTTCTGTGGGTCTTCTAGTGTTCTTCCCACTTCGACATCCAGATCTCTAGTTTTAAATAGCTTTGCTCGGTTCTCGTGTTCTTCAATAAAGTGTGCAATCCTCCTAGTCATGAAATCTTTTAACTCTTGTTTCTTTTGTTCCAAGACTTCTTCTACTTTCCTTCTGGTCTGATCTCTTTCAATCCAAGATTTTCCTAGTAACATTGCAAATGGAGTGTTGTTCTCAATAAATTTAACAACTTCAAATTCTTCCTCTGTTGAAGTTCCATTGGCACTCATAGATATTTGGGTAAGTCTTCCACATAGGGTTATCAACTTTCCTCTGAATAATCTTATTCCTCCCAATGAAGGAATCGTAGCAGGATTTCCTATAGCTTCCCAAGTTCTTTATGTCATGATATCCACCTGTGTTTCTTCATCCAGAACACATTCAACGTCGAAGTCTCATATTCTTACTTCAATGCATTCTTTTTCTTTGAAGATCTCTGATAAGATGATATGTCGGTGGTCATTCAGGGTTTATTTCATCTGTAACAATACTTTTTCGGATTCTTTCTGGGGTTCTACCATAGTCTTAGTTGCTTGACCTTTCTCATGGTCTTCTTGTCTCATATTCATCCTTTCAACCTTAGCAATCATTTTAGGGCAATCCAAAAATTCATGGTCCATAGCTTTGCAACAGAGGCAACTAGGTTTTCTACCAGGGCATTCCTTAGCCAGATGTCTCGGTCTTCTGCAACTGTAACAAAGGGTTAATCCTCTCTTTCTCTTAAATGATCCCCAACCTTTCCTGTGTTGTGCACTAGGATCGTGGTAGCTAACCTACAACAAATTCTTTCTAGGGTCCTGCATCCATTTGTTAGTCCAAACATTCTCTCTATGCATAGCTATAACATATCTCTCACTATTCTTATCAGATCTACTCATATCAAATCTTCTTTCATCTATCAGTGCCCTCGTTTTCAAACTAGGAAAAATCTTATCAAACATACCTAGATTCATACTTTAGAAACAAAAAATTTCACTTATCTTACTTCTACAGAGCACAAAGCTTACAGGTATTACCTCTTTAGTCTCACTTTCACCTTTGTGAGGGCACAAAGCTTCCAGATCTTACCTCTTTTCTTTAGATCAGAATTATTTTCTTAGCACAGAGCTTCACAGATCGAGTAGAATACTGCGCACTAGAGTGACAGATCTACGCACAGAGATTTCACAATTTCAGGTCATATCTTCGCACAAAGCTTTGTTTTCCTTAGTTCCCAGCAATCACAGTTTCAGGTCGAATCTTTGCACAAAGCTTCTTCTTCCTTAGTTCCCAGCAATCACAGCTTCAGGTCCCGACAACGGAACCATTTGTTGGCATAGGGGTAGACCCAAGGTTCAATGCTACAACAGTGCACCAACAAAACCCTAACTACCGGCCCTTTCGGCAACACCTACGGAGCAGATGAAGTCTCACCCGAGGTAGAGGTAGGGGTGGTTGCAAGACTCAGATGTCTGCAACCTTAGTTAGGACACAGATATGTGATTCTAACACTTGATAGAGAACTCAGCAGTTAACATTCATCAATACTTATTCTTAGTTACAGTGCAATTACACCCTTATTACAGAACATCGCAGTATTCAACCAGATCTAGCAGATTCAAGCACTAAGCATTTCCACACAGGTCAGATCCAACATTTATTCTCACCATTAATCACAAAGCACTAACAGATCTACCTATCATTCATCAAAGCACTAAGCAAGCTAACATATAAACACATCAATACATCGCACAAAGTAGAGAAACATGTCATGTACGTGGTTCACCCCCACCTTGGGGCTACGTCCACCAACTCTTTGTCTTCTTTATTAGCTTCTTCAATCAGTTACATGCACAGAGCCACAAAAACCCTACTCCTCATAGGACAGGAGATCTGCGCGCACCTCGTCATATCCTCCTTCCCCGAGCTAGGTCTAAGCACAAAGCCTTCTTACAATCACTTGCACTAAGCTCTACAAGTTCTTAGCACACAGTAAGGACAAAGCCTTACAACTCTTGATCACATACATCCAACTCTAGCACTTAGCACAACTTGCAACTGCCTCTTCTTACATTGCCTAGCCTTCTATTTATACATACAAAACAGGCCTAAGCATGGGTGAACCCATGGGCCGACATTCCCATACCCCTTACATAATCCCAAATCCAAAATCCCAAAAAGGGCTCCAAAAGGGGTCGAGATCCTGCAATCTCTACTTTGTCTTGCGCTCCGCCTTCGACAGCCTGTCGAAGTCCCAAAAATGGTCAAACATGACCAAGAATCCTCAAAACTTTTTCAAGGGCCAACAATGTGCCAAACCTTCTTTGATGTATCTCTTCCTCTAATCCAACACTCTTCATTGGGATTCATGCCCCTTCACCTTCCCTCAAATTCTCCTCAAAAAGTGTGTCCTCCTTCTCCTAATGAGTTGTCTTTTAATGAAATTTAAAATGTAACTTCCCTAACCTTTCGTCTTCCAATGAGATTAATAGTCAAGATTAGATCTTTCCCTCATGAGATCAATGGTCATGACTTAATCATTCATTGAGGTCACTTAAGTCGTTAAAGTGACCCATAACATCATAAAGTCACTTCTACATTAAAAAAATAAAAGACCCAACTTTATAAAATCACTTTATAAAGTTACATTATAAAAACGTATTATAAAGTCACTAGGAGAAAATTTAATTGGTCACTTCCACATGTTGAGCATTGCCAATGCAGAACTACCTCCAAGCTACCAAATTTCAACATTGCCTCTTAGTGAGAGAGGTACTTCTGGTATCACCACCAGAATCTGTCTCCATCTCATCAACTGCCATAGTTGCTCCCTCTGTACTAAAATTATTTGCTCCCTCTAAATAGGAAGCCACTACTACCAGTGCACTGGAAGCCTCTGTTGCTACCTATGTTGTACCACGAATTGAAGACATGCTCCTAGGAGACTGCACATTCTCCTGAGCATCCATCTGTGTCGACTCATGCCTGTTGAGTCCTCTGAGAGTCTCGAAAAAATATTGAGTCCCTGTTATCAACTCTCTCTCTCGTGCTACCTTCCAACTCTTCGACATAGAATCTGAGAACATCAATCAACTGGACCCCAACACAAGTCGACCCAACAACTTGTATAGGCCCTCATACCTGACACCAAGCATCGTTTTTGTGTCAGCAGTTGCTCCCAGAGGATATAAAACACATGTTTGTCATAGAAGACAACTCCAAATCCACTCTCATCCAAAGTTGATACAGAGAGAAAATTAACTATCAACTCTGGAATATATAATACCTCGGCAACCTCCATAAAACCTCTTGACTCTAGTTGGAATATCACCCTTCCAACCCCCTTTATTGCAAGTTGTGGGCCAGCTCCACAATTCACTCTGCAATCTGATTCTATCTCTGTAAGATCAAGGAAAACTAACCTCAACCCATTCATGTGCCGAGAATCTCCATTGTCCACAAACCAAGACTCAATGTCCTTGAACGCTAGGCAACCACTGCCCACTGAACCAGTCATGAGAGAGAACTCCTTCTCATATCTCTCAGCAAACTCTACAACCTTTGTTGAAGCTGGCACCTCTTTTTCTGGCTTCTTCTTCTTCATGTTTTGACATTGACTAGTGTAGTGTCCAGTCTTTTGATATGCAAAGCATCTCACCTTGCTCATGTCCTTCTTCCTCTTATTTCCCTTTACCACAAGAGAAATGCTCTTGTTGTCTACACCATCCAATGTCTTTTCCTAAGACCCCTACCAGATATCCTCCTGCGTAAAATCTATTAGAATATGAAATATGTGTGCTCGTTTTACCATTGACAATACCCTTGTCACCCAACCATAGGCCGAATCCACCCTCCGAGCACCTTAACCTTGACAGAGAATCACTCCAGAAGCAAACCCTAGGCTAGATAGCCAAACAAAGGGTAGTGCACCTTTCCCCAAGGATAACGCATCACAAAGAGTTGATCATATAGTCCAAGCCCTAGTCAAGAGATAGTCCAAGCGTAACTGCTAGCTGCAGCAGCTACAACGACAGCTCTCCTCCAAACCTGCGCAGAAACAAGGCAACTGCAGTGTGCACAAGACTAGGCACTACAATTTTGAGACTACCTTCCAGAATGAGAACTGCCCTCCTGTATTTATACTAATTATGGCTAACTATCAGGGCTGAATTCTCATTTTGGGTATCTGATTGTTCATTATATAATATTATTTCTAACCGATTTCTTCTCTTGGAGGCTAATAACCTAATATAAATTATCTTCTTGAGACGACAAGTCTTCTAGGGTTATTATCCAACTCGTTAGGGTTTCTTCTTGCTTCCTGGAGTATTCTATCCTTTTCGGGTTTACACGTGGAAGTAAATACCTCCCGCAGCTACCATAATATCAACACTCCCTCCTAGCTAGGGAGGTATTACAAGTAATAGTCTTTGAGCACAAAACATACCATTCACCCAGTAGCATCAACATAGTTATATAGACTAGATCATGAGCACCATCATCATCATCAGTTGCATCATCTCTCGAAACCATACTCTATCTGAGTAATCAGACATGATGCTCACTCCACAGAGTGATACAAGAACCATTCTTCTAATCTAGAAGAGTAAATGTTTTGAACCATTTTTTGTCTAGAAAATATATGTTCATCATTCATCTGGCTGATAATTATTTCCAATAAACTGCTTGATAATCTTCAAGGCAATCATAACAAAATAGAACACAATTGTGTCTATCCATAGTAGTACATAACTACAATCCATTGGTACACTACCACACCAAGTAGAAAACAAGTACTTGATCAGTAACGTATAATCACGAACAGTGGAACACATCCACCACAGTAGTATACATCTATTGTCATACAATCTTCATAATGATATCAACCTGCACGGAAACAACGTTATGATATAAACTGAATCATCTGGGCCAATATTTCACTCATGTCTATGAAAGAATATCTGCTCTCGGAGTAGAACAATGAGATATCTGGACTATTCTTCTCAAGCAAGGAATAATAAATGTCATGTCTTCTGAACCTATACCATTCCCCACCCTGGGCCATTCTTCCTACACTAATCAAAGTGCACCCTGGAGAGAATGTATAAACCCTAAGGAATGTTTGTCCCTGATTGTTGAGCCTGGACCATTCCCCACCCTGGGACATTTCTCCTACACTAATAAAAGTGCACCCTGGAGAGAATGTATAAACCCTAAGGAATCACTATCCAGACCATTTCCTCTGTTAACCACAAGAGGAAAAGATTGTCATGTATCAACCTCCAAAACGGACCATTCCTCATGTTAACCACAATGAGAAATCATTGTCCAGCGAGGCGGGCTAGTCTTCTTGAGTAACCCTCAATAAGAGAGACTTCCCTAGAACACTCCCCATGTTAACCACAATGGGAAGTCGTTGTCTATGATACATCAGCAATCTGGACCATTTCCCATGTTAACCACAATGGGAAATCGTTGTCCGTCAGAAATCTCAATCCACTTTCCGAACAGGAAAGCATCTGTCCAAGATGGACTATTTTTCAATCTTGAAAATGAATGTCCTCAATAATATTTTCAGTGCTCCCTCCCAACCTGAGAGTCATCTCTTCCTTTTTCAATAAGGAAGTCATCTCCACGAGCTCCAACTTGAGTATGCAAACTCTTTCATCTTGGATAGAAGCTTTACCAAAATGTCTGCTTATCTGCTCATCTGTGGAGATATGTATTGGAGAACCACTTTCTCCTTTTGGACTTCATCATGGATAATGTAATGCTTGATTTTAAATGTACTTTAGTCTGGAACACTGATGATTTTCTGTGAAGGCTTCATGTAGCTCTGAACAATAGAGCATATCATTGTTGGAAAACTAGAACATATCCATGTGACACTTCTTCTGTCATCATGAGATCTGATCTACTGAGTAATCATATTGATGTTATAGGAAATCTTCACCACTCTTTTGTCGTTCACTGGAGGTTCTCCACCAAGTTATCTTCTTCTATCTGCATACAAGGGTCTCTTTCTGGTATGCCTCAAAGTCTTGAGATTCCTCTTCATACACTCTTTATTTAATTTCTCTGGAGAACATTCTTTGCATTCATTTGATGTAGAACTCCAACTCATGGATGTTTTGGATGATATAATGACTCATGTAGAGATACATCTAGTGTACTGGAACAAATAATCATCATAGTCATCTCCCTCCATCTGGGAGAACCTCTAGTTCTAGAGCTCGCAATGCTTTCATTCATAAGTATTTCATACATGGTTCTTCATCACGACTTTCAGTTCCTCTGCTTGATTCCTTTTACTGAGTTCATATCAGACTGGTAATCTTGTGATTCTTGATACAATGAATGGTTGTTCTGGCTTCTCTTTCTTTCTTGGAATCTTCATGTGTTTCTTTAGTTCTCGACTCCATGGAGTTTCTTATAGATTCCATGCCCTAAAGATTCCATCATAGGATCAAGGATGTGGATGGACAACCAGGGATACTTTAAGGCTTCTCTTTGAAGAAGACTTCTTATGAGGTTGAACTGGATACGTACTATATTTCATGGATGCTATCATGGATATATACTTCATCATCTTCTATGGATCATAGGATTAGCTTCCTCCTAATTCTTGCTTCATGTATGAGTGCATATAATTGACTCCCTCCATCTAATAGAGCCCACGCTTCCATGTGCATCCTTATTGTCTTATGCAATATATAATTGTCTCTCTCTGCCTAACAGAGTCCACGCTTTTGTCTTGTTGTCTTCTACAAAACGTCATAAGTCTTTCTCCAATTCCTCTTGATTGTTGACTTCTAAGTCTCTTCATGATTGATTTGGCTTATCTTGTAGTAGCTTCCACATGATTTGTATTTCATCCTTTCATGTGTATTAGCTAATGATATTCATCCTTATCTTGTTGTTCTTTCATAGGTATATTTCTTCTTGGAACACATTATCTTCCAGGAGATGGATATACAAGATATGTACAGAGACGATGCAAACAAGATATGTACAATAAATAAGAAGAGTATTGTTACCTTTAGAAGAAGAAGTCTCTTTCATCCTGCTTAGTCTTATTTGTAGGTTCTTTTTCTTTGGAAATTGATGCTTCGTGTTTCTCCTTCCTTTTCCTTAGCTTGGGACAATGATTCTTGTAGTGACCATACTTTCGACAGTTGAAGCATTGTATTTATGAAATGTCTTTCTCTTGATTTGGCTTCCTCCTTGAAACAAACTTCCTTTTGTTCCTGAAATTCTTGAATCGTGTTGTGAATTCTTGATCATCGTACTTCTTTTGGGGTTTCTCTTTTGCACTGATCCTTGATTCTTCTTGAGCACAACAAGTCCAAAGTTCTTCAAATGTTGGATACTCCTTTCTTGTGTTCATGCCTGCAGCAAATACATCCCACATCTTGGGAAGACCATTGAGTACTATGTTTACCAATTCCTTCTTTGAGATGATCTCTTTAATAGCTTGTAGTTGATCTCTTAACTGAGATATTCTCACAAAATATGATGTTATGATGTCATCATCATTCATCTTCATGTCACAGAGCTCATTCTTCAGACTCATTACTTGTCCAATGTTTCTAACTGAGAAGAGGTTTGTTAGGGCATCGTATATCTTCTTCGATGAGTCAAGATGGGAGATGTAGGATATCAAGTGGTTTTTGATAGAATCCACTATGATATTCATGGCATTGATGTCACTGTCTTTGAACTTCTCCATAGCTACAACGTTCTATGGTTCCTTCTCTTTCCCTTCTTCAAACTCTGGTTTCACGATCTTTCCTTTCATGATATCCAACACTTTATTCTTGGAAAGGATGAGATCAATCCTTGTCTTCCACGCTCTGAAGTTAGAAGCTCCATCTAACTTGTTCTCTGACTTCATAGAGTAAGTCATGGCTTCTTTGACTTAGTCAAACCCTAGATTTGACCACAAACTCAAAATTCACGTCTTGTCTTGCTGAGAGTATCATGAGATGTGCTAGGCTAGAGCGCGTTGATCTATCCGGAGATTAGGTCAATCCATTCACTTAAGGTTCCTCAACAAGAGGATTAGGGTTTATGCAACTCCTCATGCTAGTAACCCTAGCGGAAGTGTCTTGGAAGATGCTTCTGCTAGTAACCCTAGCGGCAGTTCCTCAGTGAGATCAATATCCTAGTGGTTATGTTTCCTTCCAGCGTTTAGACTGAATGAAGGAGGTGTGGGCCCATAACCTATTATAATATGAAATATGTGTGCTCGTTTTACCATTGAAAATACCCTTGTCACCCAACCTTTGGTTGAAGCCACCCTCCGAGTACCTTAACCTTGATAGAGATTCACTCTGAAAGAAAACCCTAGGCTAGATAGCAAAACAAAGGGTAGCGCACCTTTCCCCAAGGATAGTGCATCACAAAGAGTTGATCATATAGTCCAAACCCTAGCCAAGAGATAGTCCAAGCGTAACTTCTAGCTGCAACAACAGCTCTCCTCCAAACCTGCGCAGAAACTGGGAAACTGCAGTGCAAACAAGACTGGGCACTACAATTATGAGACTGCCTGCCATAATGAGAACTGCCCTCCTATATTTATACTAATTCTGGCTAACTGTGAAGGTCGACTTCTCATTCTGGGTATCTGACTGTTCAGTATATAATATTATTTCTGGTTGACTTCTTCTCTTGGAGGCTAATAACCTAATATAAATTATCTTCTTGAGCCGACAAGTCTTCTAGGGTTATTAGCCAACTCATTAGGGTTTCTTCTTACTTCCCAAATTATTCTATCCTTGTCAGGTTTACACGTGGAGGTAAATACCTCCCGCAACTACCATAATATCAACAAAATCATCCCACAATTTTCTCCAGTCAGGGAGCTTCTCTCTCCCCACCACACAATTGATGAAAACCTCCCACTCCTTGGTGAAGCCTTTGAGGGCTATCTGCACCAACTCTGAGTCAGGAATGACTTCTCCAACAACTACCAACTCATCCTTCACCTGTGCAACCTGGGTGAGGTAGGTGGCCACACTCTCTCCTTTGGCCATCCTAGCACTATGGAAATTGTATCGAGGAGCCATTTTCCGGTTCTCGTTCTTTTCCTCATACATACTTTTCAATGCATCCCACATTTATTTGGTTGTCTTCTTCTCAGCCAAGTGTGGAATAACGTGGTCTTTGACCCCATCCAATATGATTCTCTGAGTCTTAGCTTCCTTCACCTCATAAACATCAAGAGCTATGGGATGTGAAGCAGATACAGGAACGATGGTGTTCGCAAACAACCATAATTTGTTCTCCTTGATAACACTAATGATTCTAACCTTCCATTGCAGGTAGTTGGAGATCCCCTCCAATTTATCTTCAAACCTGATGTTGGAAGTCATCTTTGTCCTCCTGAAAAAGAAAATTTTATGCCTTTCTTCAAGCTAATGTTTCAACAAATCACTTCATGTCCCAAGTGCCAACGTTTCCCATTGAAATTCAAAGCATCTGCTCTAATACCATGTTGAAACACATTTTAGTTCAGCATACACTTAGTCTAAATTAGATTTCAGTCACCTATAAATGTCCAAGAACCATACAACTGTACTTTATGGACAAAAATACTAATAGACTAGTTCTGAAATAAAATAGCAGCGGAAATAACTCTTATATCAACAGACTGTAACCCTCATTTGGCACAAAAATATGTGCATAAGAAATTGAAAAAATACACAAAAAAATTAGGACAGATTTGAGGAGAAAGAATGTTTTATTTAGCTCAAGGGAATTATGAACTATTACATCATCAAACTGCATCAGCATAAAAAATACATTCATTCTCTGTTTTTAGCAAGTTACAACACTATACAAAAAGTCCCAGACTGTATCTAGGGTAGACAACCATGACTATACGGGCCAGGACAGCCAACAATCTTCCACAAACAGTCAACAATCTACATAGAAATTCATGCCAAAAGGAAACTGTATGGAAAAAAAGATAAAAACTCAACAAATGTGCATTGGAAATCATGTCAACCTGTTGTAGAATGACAGCCTGGATTTGTGTGCCCTCCCTTTGTTGTACAACCAGCGTACACAGTTGTACGGCCTCCTCTTCTATTGTTGTACAGACTGTATTAATGGCTGCAAATGCTCTTGGGTTGTGTGTCAATCCCACTCCTTGGGATGCATGTCAAACCCTCTTTAATGTAGCTCTTCCTCCAAGCCAACACTCTTCCTTGGGATTTGTTCCCCTTCACCTTCCCTCAACCTCTCCTCAAAAGTGTGCCCCCCTTCTCCTAATGAGCTTCCTTTTAATGAAAATTGAAATGTAACTTCCCTAACCCTTGGTCTTCCAATGAGATTGACGATCAATATTATATATTGCCCTCATGAGATCAACAGTCACGACTTAATCATTCATTGAGGTCACCTAAGTCATTAAAGTGACCCACAACATCATAAAGTCACTTTTACATTAAAAAATTAAAAGAACCAACTTTATAAAATCACTTTATAAAGTTACTTTATAAAAACATATTATAAAGTCACTAGGAGAAAATTTGCTTGGTCACTTCCGCATGTTGAGCGTTGCCAATGCATAAGTACCTCCAAGCTACCAAATTTCAACATCCTAGGTAGCTTGAATTATGTTTGGTCTTTCTATAAAGGACATGCTAATGATATCCTTAGTCTGCAACAAAGGCTAAAAAAGCATCCACTGGTATGGACGAACTCCGTGATTGAAGTGGTTAAGAGAATCAAAAATAAAGTCCAAGATCTACCCTCATTGTATTTACCAACTGGTGATGGTAACTACATCATAGAAACAGATGCATCAAGTAGTACATGGGATGGTGTACTAATAGAAGAAATCAACGGAAAATAAACATTGTGCTCATATGCATCAGGATCATTCAAAGGAGCATAACTTAAGTATCCATCCAGCCACAAGGAACTACTTACAATCAAGAAGATTTTATTTCATTTAATACTTTATCTTAAACCAGTGCATTTCTTTATTAGATCTAAATTTAAAATATTGCATGGCATGTTAAATTATGATAAGTTGCTTACTAATTATCATTCAAGGATCCAAAAGTGGAATTTCTTACTAGATAATGTTGATTTTAGTATCCAACTAAGTCACCTAAGTTGTTGATATGTTGACCACGGAAGCAAAGGTTGCAAGTTTTGTCATGTTTTACGCAGGTCCCTCAAATAAAGGAAAGCAACCTATGATTGTAGAAGCAGAATATATAGCTCGATCCTCAAGAAGAATTGAATTCTTAATGGTAGTAATTCAAGAGGTCATCGAAATAATGAGTAGAGAAAGGGTAGAAGAACAAATGTCAAAGACATTATCTCAAGAAATAAAAACTTTCCCCATGTAGAGCCAAATTCTTGAAAAACAGGATAAAAGGTTATTTTGTCTTAAGACAGGCTAAAAGAATGATAGCAGGTTATTGGATTACTGAGAAGGGGGGTGAATCAGTAATAACGTAATTATAATCCTTTTTATTCAAATGTTATATCAATGTAGAATTATTATCCAATAATGAGCAGTAATAAATAAACAATCACACACATACAAAATACACCAGTGTTTTACGTGGAAACCCAAATCGGGAGAAAAACACGGAATGTTTTTTCTTATATGTCTTGAAGAATTACATTCATTAGAAGCACCAACTTCCTTTGTTTTCCAACTGCAACTGGAAGGAGGCTCCAACCCCCTAGTTTCTCAAGCTACAACCTGAGGGAAGCTCCAACTCCCCAAATCTATGGCGACAACCGGAAGGTGGCTACAACCACCTGTCCGTGCCCCGTCCTGCCACCCTGAAGTAGAAGTAAAATGATGGAACCACTGTCACACTATCACTGTGAGATATATCGTTGTAAACATGTACCAATAAATCTGAACCATGCATCAACCATGCATCAACCTGTACCTCAACCTGTAATCAACCTATAATCAACCTGTACCATAAACAAGTGCATCAACCATGCATCAACCTGTACCTCAACCTGTAATCAACCTATGTCATAAACAAGTGCATCAACCATGCACCAACCTGTAATCAACTTGTACCATAAACAAGTGCATCCAACCATGTACCAAGTATGTACCAATCATGTGTCAACTACTCATCAACTATGACTCATCAATATGTACCAACATCATCA
>ML797629.1:0-16826 GCA_009831015.1 Picea engelmannii
TTCATTTCTAAAGATCAAATTAAATTAAGGAAGGAGAATTGAAAGGTAAAGGAAGCCAGGAAAGAAGGGAAATGAGAAATAATTAAGAACCGAAAAGATATTATTATGGATAGATAGAAAAAATATAACAATAAATAACAATTTGGTACACTTCAGATCCTCTCTTGGAACGATTAGGGCATTCCCCGGAACAAAGGGCCTATAATAAATTGAATCCCAAGTGAAATTGATATTCTATTTCCAATTGAAACTCGGGATCATGATGAATATAAGATCCCTAATATAGACACATTGATATTGTGGTCAGCATGGAATAAGATATCCTCCAATAGAAGGCATGGATAATTTTAAGCATGGAAATGTTTGGTGATATTTTTGTAAAAATATTCAAATTTCTAAGGATTTTATATAGTCTCTATAAAATTTTGGCGATTTTTGAGGTAAAATAAATTTATTTTATATAATTTGGGCGAATTACATTTTAAAAAATTAGAATTTTGAGAATATTTTTTTGGGAAAATTCATGGAAAATTATCGCATGAGAAAAATTTAACCCCTAAAATTTTCCTTAGTAGAGGGATTGGAGGCATAGCTTGTTACATAAGAAAAACAATTCTCCTCATATTCAACTTCAAAAGAAAGAACCTCTCAAATCCTATGGCTGGAAATCCATGGAAAATGAGTTAAAGGATAGAACGGTTTTAGAGGTTATCATTCAACTTTGGACCACCTTTTCACACTTAGCATCATTGCAAAGAAGTGTCACAAAAAACAAAACTATCTCCTTTGTCGTTTCAATGGATTTATGAAAGACTTTGACATTGTGCCTAGGACTAACATTTGGAATAGTTTAGAAGAGCTAAATATTCCATCTGAGTTGAGATTTGTTGCAGTGTGATTGTATGAGATCATTATTTCCAAGTTTAGGAGAATTAAGGGATGGTCAGAAGAAAGTAATTGTAATATTGGAGTCAAGCAAGGTTGTCCTCCTTCCCCCACCCTTTTTTCATATACATTGACAATTTAGAAGATTATTTGGAAGTTTTAGGTTTTGTTGGACCGACTCTCGCTACTATAGTCATCATCCTTATCCTATATGTTGATGAAATTGTTATTATGAAAAGGAATCCCTATGACCTCATTGAAAAACTAAGAATACTCACAGACTTATGCACTAGTACACAGATGATAGTGAACACTGACAAAAAAAAAGTTATGATAATTAAATCCAAAAAGAGCATCTATGATAGCTTCGTATATGAAAACAATATCTTGGAGGAAGTACCTTCGTTGATCCAGATTTAGGAGTAGAACAAACTGATTAACAGATTGAATATAATAAACACATAGATATGAAGAATAACATAAATACCCACTGAACAATATCTTCTATTAAATAATTAAATAGGTTGAAACTGTAAAACTACAGAACTGAAACACTTACTCGAATGGTGGTAGCTATCTCTGAGAAGAGATGTGGCTACTACGCGCATCCGTCTGAGAAGAATAGATTACAATGAGGCTCCATAGGCCTTTTTGATATTACTCATGAATGTTAAAACCCTAGACATCCAAAAACCTAACCCTAGAAGGTGAAACACCAAAAGTCATGTGGGCCCTATGGGTAAGTTAGTTTAATTTTTTACCTCAACTTCCCAGGGTTGTAAATTTTGCATATGACCTATGTTTTAGGCGTGTGATAACCTGTTGGAAAGGTCTTTTAGATAACTACAAATTTCTCCATCAAAATTTGACTCTGTCTACAGTTTGACTGTGGAGAGCCAAAAAAAACAATGTTTAGGGCCCCAAAAAGGTCCTGGAAGTACAACAAGATGTGCTGACATGAAAAAATACAAAATAATCCAGTTGGATTAGGCGAGAGGACAACCGTATCCACGTAGAGGATTTGTGGGGCTTCAGACAACCTGAGAAGTGTAGAATCCACAATTACAAAGAAGTACAGAAGAACATGTTGAAAAAAATGGACACGAGGAGCAAGTTGGAATAGGTGGGTGGCCACTAATATCCACCTGTATCAATCATTCCCCCTTAGGAAGAAATGGTCTCCATTGCATTGATTTCCCCCATCAGTTGAGGAAACTTCTACTGGATTTGGCCCCGGGTGAGCCACTTGCCCTGGTGTAGGAGTTGCCCTGCCTTGACAGCCCAATAAAGTTGGATCCACTACTGGCGAGTGCCCTTGACCTATGTGTACACTATCGGATCAGTGGATGCTTGTTCCATGTAGTCAGGGTTGAGCTATGTTAGTGTTAGCTATTCTGTGATCTTGAAGGTGTCCAATAATGGTGGAAAATATGGTCGAAGGAGGTCCACATTAAATAATGGATGAAAAACAAGGAAGGGTGGAGTGTTGAGCTCAAAAAAATTGCTACCCACATCCTTGATGATAGTGTAATGCCCATAACGTAGTGGGTGAAGCTTCCTATGAGGCCCGGTGAGACGCTGCTTCGGCAAATGTAACCAGAATTTGTCGTCAATCTGAAAATGGTGTGGTACCTTGTGTTGATCATGGTGCTGATTGTACTTAGCATTGGATTTTTGAAAAATCTCCTAGACCTATTGGCGGATGTGCTCAATCCGCTCAATGAATCTGGTGGCTTTCTCGATCACAGACTGATCAGGGGAAGAGTCTATTTGTGTGATGGAAATAGGAAGTGCGACATCAATGGGTCCCAAGGGTTGGAATCCCAGACCAACCTGAAATGTGATATGGATGGTGGAACTATTGAGATCCCTATTGTAACTATGTTGGATATATGGCAGACTATCTCATCCCATGTATGTGGATTCTGAGAATTGTACATGAGCAGGATGTTCACAATCATCCGATTGACGACCTTTATTTGGCCATAAATTTGGAGGTGAAAAGAAGTGCATGTTATGATATTGGTGTCCAATAGAGACCAGAGACTCGACCAAAAGGTGTTGAGGAACATGTTGTCTCGGTCGGAGATGATGGTCTGTGGTATCCCAAAGTGGACCCACAATCATTTGAAAGAAGATTTTGGAAGTATCTGTCATTGTGACATTCTTCTTAAAGGTTGTGAGGATGGCCATCTTTGAAAACCGATCAATGACCACAAACACACAGTCATTTACTTTCTTGGTGGACGACAAGCTAGACATGTAATCCATTGATATGGATTCCCAAGGCTTCTCAGGAATAGTAATATGGGTGTATAATCCTTTCTTATTGATGGTTGGCTTAGAAATGGCACAGACAATGCAAGATCTGAAATACTTGTTGATGTCCTTTTGAAGTTTTGGCCAACAAAAATGTTTCTAAAGAACGACCACAATTTTATCTACGCCAAAATGTCCTACCACCCGACTATATGACGCAGCCGTGCCCTCACTGGCACATCCGCTTCAACAGGACCTTCTCTTCCCTTGGCCCGAAGAACTGAAGTGTTCTTCTAATTCCCTATCGGTAATTTTCCTTACCCACAACAACTCTTCAAAGATCTCCCTTAATGGTCGGGAAATCGGAATTCACGATTTCGTGAATTCTGTGGTCGCGTACCTTATGCCTCACAATTCTCCTAAACCCGATGTGAGTCAATGTTGACTTCTCCA
This sequence comes from Picea engelmannii, assembly GCA_009831015.1. Taxonomy (NCBI): domain Eukaryota; kingdom Viridiplantae; phylum Streptophyta; class Pinopsida; order Pinales; family Pinaceae; genus Picea; species Picea engelmannii. Next base: position 3,598 of record ML797629.1, read on the forward strand.
CCTTCTATCCTTCTATCGGAATTTCAGAATTCACGGGATCGCGAATCCTGATACCAAAGGATTCGGGACTTACCTTTCCCTGATCCCCGATATTTTATGCCACCTATCCCCCACTAATCCTGACTGTGGCCCACACGACCCTCCGGTCGGGATATCGCGGATCTCGATTCCAATGTGCAAGAGTTTCTGGTTCTCAGAAACCCTAATATACCGATCCTCGATGCACGTGAGAGATTACTCCTCCACGTCACCACTTCCTTGTCGCCTATCGGGTATCGCGAAATCGCGATGCCTGATGCAACGATATCTTCAATCCCGAAATTCATGATGAGTTGAACCCCGACTCCTTTGGATCCTCTGACACGTGTCCTGCCCTGAGATCAACGGCCAGGATCTCTTTCGAGTTTTCGAAACCCACGAGGTCTCGATTCTCTTTCCTATCAAAATCCCAATGGCTCCAATATCCCGATGCCTTGTGGAACTCCTCCTCTATGCACTAAGGCTTAACCCTGGCGCAACTTTCACTAGATCTGATGGCTGCCGGTCTTTCGTGAATCTCCCCTACGAATTCTGACCGCTGATTTCTTCCCCCGTGGGGATTTCTTGACAATGAAAGTCTTCTGTGCAAGCTTTCAATAATTCTTAAGGCCTTTGCTCCTCCTGAGCTTTCTTCAGCTTCTGAGTCTTCTTAGAAATAAGAACCATTTGCTCACACTCCTTACGGCAATCCTGCGAATGATTCAACTGTTCGAGCTTCCTTTAACTCTATGCACGCCTGCGGTAGTAGTCTTCCAAAGATCCTTACTCAGGTTCGTAACCCTGAGGCTTTCCTTTAGCCTGCACACTCCTTGCACGACACTGTGCCTAACTGCACCTTCCGGATGAATGAGAACAAAAGCTAACTCTAATTGAACCCTTCTGTCAATGCACTCCTTGCGGACACTTCGACTGCACTCCTTGCAGGATTCTCTGGCTCAAGTAGAGAAACAATTGAAACTCATTTACTCACCCTCTCAGACTTCAATTCAACCATGAAATCACATTCACAGCATATAAAAGAAAATGCATGACAGGAAGCAAACATTCATGAGCATATCAATACCAAATACACAGAGAATAACACAAACCATGAATTTGAATCAGAACTTCTTCTATTAATTCAAATGTCTGTACATGGGTTCTCTTCATACAGTTCTATGCATGCTCTTCTCTTCCTACTTCTGAATTGATAATGTTACAATGTACAAAATGAGGGTGTCTATATCTGTTTTTCCTCTTGGATTCTAAGCTATCAAATCTAAAATTAAAAACCTATCTACCAGCATTAACTATATTAAATGTCGTCTATCTACCTAAGGACGAGAGCTATCCTCTCAAGGTCCATTTATGATGTACAAGTGCGCCATCTCTTAAATGACTCAATTAAGATCATGCAACAATCCCAAAGCATTTTCAAAATTTGGTGCTGGCTTGTCCAGCTGTCTTCCGCTTCCACGCTGGCTCGCTTGATGTGCTAGTGATGCTCCTGCATCATACTCCTCGGCTTGAAATCTTTCATGGGCTCCTGTCCATGAGCTCCTGGACGGTCTGTCCATGCTTCTGAATTTTCACTTCAGTCTCCCAGCTGGCATCTTCCACTGGGTGGTTTTTCCACTTGACCATATACTCAAAATATTGCTTCCGCCTGGTCTTCTTGCCCACTCTCTTGTCCAGTATGCACTCCATCTGTGGCTTCTCTGCAACTGGAATTTGCTTCACCCACTGGATTACTGGTTTCTCAGCTCGAGTCTCTGCTTCTCCAGCCCTGTATGGGTATAAATCTGCAATATTGAATATCAGAGATATTTCGATGCCATCCGGCAACTCAATCGCATAAGCATTCTCTCCGAATTTTCTCAAGACCTTACATGGTCCGATTTTCTTCATTTTCAAATTATTGTATGTTCCCCTTGGGAACCTTTCCTTCCTCAAATGTGCCAGAACTAGCTCACCAACTTCAAACTGAAGTTGTCTTCGATGGTGATCTGCTCTGCGTTTGTATTCCTGACTTGAATCTATCAGTCGCTGCTTCACCTGGTCATGAAGTTCCTTCATTGCCTCAACAAATTCTTCTGCACTAGCGCTGCTAGTAGCAGTCTGTTCTGAATCCCTCAATTCAGAAACTCCTCTCGACTGCATTCCAAATACAATCTGAAATGGACTTTTTCATGTGCTCCTGTTTATTGAGTCATTATATGCAAAACGTTGCCTGTGGAAATATGTGGTCCCAACCGCTGTGGTGTTCTGCCACTAAGCTCCTCAGCAAGTCTCCCAGAATTCTGTTCACCACCTCCATTTGTCCATCCGTCTAAGGATGATAAGCAGAACTAAACATCAAGTTAGTTCCCAGCTTCTTCCATAAGGTCCTCTAGAAATGCCCTATGAATTTGGTGTCCCTGTCCGAAACAATACTTTTCGGTAATCCATGGAGTCGAATGACCTCCTTGAAGAACAGATTTGCGATGTGAGTCGCATCGCTGGTCTTCTGGCATGGAATGAAATGTGCCATCTTAGAAAACCTTTCCACTACCACAAAGATTGAATCTACACCTCTTTGTGTCCTCGGCAATCCCAATACAAAATCCATACTAATCGCTTCCCATGGCCTCTCTGGTATGGGCAATGGCTGATAGAATCCTGCATTCTGCCTCCTTCCTTTCGAATGTTGGAAAAATCTGCATCTGTCAACGAATCTCTTGACATTTTCTCGCATGCCTAGCCAAAAATATGACTCATTCAACTTCACGAATGTTTTATCATGGCCAAAGTGCCCTACCAATCCACCACTGTGTTTCTCTTTTAACAAATTCTCCCTCATGGAGCAATTCGGAATACACAGTTGATTGCCTCGGAACAACAATCCCTCTTGGATCATATAATCTATCCAAGGGCTTCTGTCTCTGAGAACTGGATTCTCATCTGCTTCATACGCCTCTGCAAAATCTGCATCTCCTGCGTACATGTCCCTGAGATTTTCAAAACCCAAGGTTTTGACTCGGAACTCCTGCAACAACAAACACTTCCTGCTCAAAGAATCAGCCACTTTGTTAGCAGTACCCGAAATGTGTTTAATCACAATGTGAAATTCTGCATATACTCTACCCATTTTGCATGTTTCTGATTCAACTTCTCTTGTTGAGTTACAAACTGCAATGCATGATTATCACTGTACAACACAAATTCTTTCGGGATCAAGTAATGCCTCCACTTCTTCAACACCTGGATAATAGCATAGAATTCTTTATCATATGTGAAGTATTTTAGTTTTTCTTCATCCATCTTCTCGCTTAAATATGCAACTGGCCTGTCTTCCTGACTCAAGACCACTCCTATGGAAAACCCACTTGCATCACATTTCACCTGAAATGTTTTCTGGAAATCCGACAACACCAACACCGGTTGTTCCGTGATCTTCCGCTTCAACAGATTGAAGTTCTTCTCAGCCTCTGCTGTCCAATGAAAAGATTTATGTCGCTTCTTGACTGTTTCCATCATCGTTGCGCTAATTCCACTGAAATTCCTGATGAATTTTCAGTAGAAACTAGGCAGTCCATGAAAACCTCTCACCTCGAAAATATTTCTCGGTGATGGCCAATTCTTGATCACTTCTACCTTATCCGGATCCATCTTCAATTCATTCGCTGAAATAACAAAACCCAAATAAATGAGTTATGTCTTCATAAATGAAGATTTTCTCATGTTAATCAACAGCTTCTCCTGCTGTAGCTTCTTCATCACTGTAGCCAAATGCTTCAGATGTTCTGCCTCTGATTTACTGTAAATCAATATATCATCCAAATACACAATGACGAACTTCCCGATGAATTCCCTCAAGGCTTCATTCATCAATATCATAAAGGTACTTGGTGCATTCGTCAAGCCAAACGACATGACTAGCCATTCGTACAACCCTTCATTGGTTTTGAAGGTCGTCTTCCACTCATCGCCTTCCCTCATGTGAATCTGGTGATATCCAATTTTCAAATATGTCTTTAAAAAATACTTTGCCCCACTCAGGAAATCCATCAGATCATCCATCCGCGGAAATGGAAACCTGTACCTGATGGTTATTTTGTTGATCGCTCTTGAGTCGGTGCACATTCTCCAACCTCCATCCTTCTTTGGACTGAGTACTGTCGGAACAACACATGGACTCAAGCTTTCCCTGACCAATCCTTTGTCCAACAACTCCTGGACCTGCTTCGTAACCTCTTCATTCTCCTGCAACGTCAACCTGTATGCTCGACAAACTAGCTCCTGGTATGATATCTATGTGATGACTCACACTCCTCATCGGTGGAAACGAATGAGGTAATTCGTCCACTATGATGTCAATGAACTCTTCCAGCAGTTACTGAATCTCATCTGGAAAATCATCCACTCTTGTGCTAGTCAGAACAATCCTCGGCTTCCTGACCACAAAGAATTGTGGATCTTCTTTCTTCTCCATCTCTGTAAGAAGTTCCTTCCCACTCATGAGAAGTATTGTGTTTCTTACTTCCGGCTTCACCTCCTTATCCTTTATCGGAAGCAACCTGTGTCCTCCCATCCTTCTCCAGGGTATATGTGTTCATCCTCCCATCATGAACCACATTTCTGTCATATTGCCATGGTCTTCCCAGCAATAAATGACATACATCCATAGGAATGACATCACATAAGACCTTATCATTACATCCTCCTATTTTGAATTCAACCAAGCATTGTTTAGTAACACTTACCTGATGTCCCTTCTATAGCCATGAAACCTTGTATGGGCTTGGATGATCAGTTGTCTCCAGCTCCAGTTTCTCCACCATCTCGGTTGAAATGAGATTATCCGTGCTACCACTGTCGACAATAACCTTGCATATCCAGTCCTTTGTTTTGCAAGCCATTCTAAAAAGTTTCGTCCTCTGAGAAGAGTCCTCCACCTCCTTCCCAAGTGTTAAAAGAACCTTACACATCATCAACGACCTTCCGCCTTCTGTGGTTTCGGCCTCAGCATCCCGCTTCTGCGCTTCGGCGATGTGAGCTTCTCCAATGTCCTTCTTTTTCTCTGGACACTCAAATGACATGTGCCCATTCTTCCCACATGTGAAACATGTGATTACTCCACCTCGGCCTCTTCCTCTACCTCTGGTACGAGGAAAAGTGTTTGCGTCAGCATAATCTCCTCTCTGCTTTGTATGCTGCCCTCTCTGTTCAATGTATGGTCCTCTTTGTGAGGTCCCACCTCTCTCAATCTTACCCTGAGGTTTCTTCCATTCCTCCTTGGGCTTCTGGAATTTATCTTGGGAAACTGCCTTGCCTCTGGGCTGACTTCTTCCTCGGCTCCGCTGACCTTGCTTATGGCTCAACTTATCTTCTTCTTTCAGAGCCATCCGATAAGCATCCTCCACCGTTCGAATGGTTACCATGCTCAATTCATCCTGAATGTCGTATCTCAGATCATTTAGATATCTAGCAACCTTCTCATCATTTCTCTCCCGATGACCTACTCTGATGTTCAGTCGATAGAATTCCTCAGTGTATTCTTTCACTGTCATCAGCTTCTGTCTCAGGTTCTGCATCCTCCTGAACAGATTAATTTGATAGTCTCTTGGGATGAACTTTGCCTTCATCTTTGCAATCATTCGATCCCAGCTCTTAATCTTTTGCTTGCCTTTGCAGCGTCTATCTGCTTGAAGCTCGTCCCACCATAATGCTGCATGCCCTTTCAAATGTGTGACAACATGTCTGACCTTCTTATCCTCTTCAATGTATTCATAATCGAAGTAGGTGTCAAGATCTCTAATCCAATCTAGTAGCTCCTCTGCATCCAGATTTCCTTCGTAGACTGGAATGTCCATTTTTGCCTTCGCACCCATCCTGGCAATAGCTTTAATCAATAGCTCAATTGATGCATCCTCGGCTGCAACTTCCTCTTCACGTTCATCTTCAACTTCATCTTCTGACTCGCTAAAATCCCCTGCACTAGCTGTGCGTCTTTGCGCTGTCTCCATCTCCTCAAGCCTTTCTCGAAGATCTCACATCTGTCTCTCCATTTCTGGATTTCCTACTGGCCTGCCTCTTCTCCACACCTCCCTGTCTTCTGGATCAGGTGATTGTCTTTCTCTTCTAGGCGACATGGCGAATTTTCTTCTCTGCTATAGAAAGAAAAGAGATATTCCCGCTCTGATACCACTCTTGATGCAGCCGCACCCTCACTGGCACGTCCGCTTCAACAGGACCTTCTCTTCCCTTGGCCCGAAGAACTGAAGTGTTCTTCTAATTCCCTATCGGTAATTTTCCTTACTCACAACAACTCTTCAAAGATCTCCCTTAATGGTTGGGAAATCGGAATTTGCAACTTCGTGAATTCTGTGGTCACGTGCCTTATGCCTCACAATTCTCCAAAACCCGATGCGAGTCAATGTTGACTTATCCACCTTCTATCCTTCTATCGGAATTTCGGAATTCACGGGATCGCGAATCCTGATACCAAAGGATTCGGGACTTACCTTTCCCCGATCCCCGATATGTTATGCCACCTGTCCCCCACTACTCCTAACTGTGGCCCACACGACCCTCCGGTCGGGATATCGTGGATCACGATTCCAATGTGCAAGAGTTTCTGGTTCTCAGAAACCCCGATATACTGATCCCTAATGCACGTGAGAGCTTACTCCTCCACGTCACCACTTCCTTGTCACCTATCGGGTATCGCGAAATCGCGATTCCTGATGCAACGATATCTTCAATCTTGGAATTCATGATGAGTTGAACCCCGACTCCTTTGGATCCTCTAACACGTGTCCTGCCCTGAGATCAACGGCCAGGATCTCTTTTGGGTTTTCGAAACCCACGAGGTCTCGATTCTCTTGCCTATCAAAATCCCGACGGATCCAATATCTCGATGCCTTGCGGAACTCCTCCTCTATGCACTAAGGCTTAACCCTCGCGCAACTTTCACTAGATCTTATGGCTGTTGGTCTTTCATGAATCTCCCCTATGAATTCTGACCGCTGATTTCTTCCCCCGTGGGGATTTCTTAACAATGAAAGTCTCCTGTGCAACCTTTCAATAATTCTTAAGGCCTTTGCTCCTCCTAAGCTTTCTTCAGCTTCTCAGTCTTCTTAGAAATAAGAACCCTTTTCTCACACTCCTTGTGGAAATCCTGTGAATGCTTCAACTGTTCAAGCTTCCTTTAACTCTACGCACGCCTGCGGTAGCAGTCTTGCAAAGCTCCTTACTCAGGTTCGTAACCCTGAGGCTTTCCTTTAGCCTGCGCACTCCTTGCACGACACTGTGCCTAACTGCACCTTCCGGATGAATGAGAACAAAAGATAACTCTAATTGAACCCTTCTGTCAACACACTCCTTGCGGACACTTCGACTGCAGTCCTTGCATGAATCTCTGGCTCAAGTAGAGAAACAATTGAAACTCATTCACTCACCCTCTCAGACTTCAATTCAACCATGAAATCACATTCATAGCATATAAAAGAAAATGCATGACAGGAAGAAAACATTCATGAGCATATCAATACCAAATACACAGAGAATAACACAAACCATGAATTTGAATCAGAACTTCTTCTATTAATTCAAATGTTTGTACATGGGTGCTCTTCATACAGTTCTCTGCATGCTCTTCTCTTCCTACTTCTGAATTGATAATGTTACAATGTACAAAATGAGGGTGTCTATATCCGTTTTCCCTCTTGGATTCTAAGCTATCAAATCTAAAATTAAAAACCTATCTACCAGCATTAACTATATTAAATGTCTTCTATCTACCTAAGGACGAGAGCTATCCTCTCAAGGTCCATTTACGATGTACAAGTGTTCCATATCTTAAATGACTCAATTAAGATCGTGCAACAATCCCAAAGCATTTTCAAAATTTGGTGCTGGCTTGTCCAACTGTCTTCCGCTTCCACGCTGGCTCGCTTGATGTGCAGGCGATGCTCCTGCATCACTATAGTGGGCTTCCCAAATCATCTTTGCAATCTTTCTTGTAGGAACACAAATATGGCCTAGGTGGCATAAGATTCCATCTTGAATGTCAAAATCAGTGACAGTTTCTCCTTTACCCAAGAATTGATAAGTGGTCGCCAAGTCTGGATCTTGCTGATAAAGTTGGGGCCACTCAAATGCTTCATGTACACAGGAATGGAGCACAGTGGTGAGAGTAGCCACAAGAGGCCGACTGAGGCAGTCAACAACATGATTCGAGATACATGTCTTATACTTGATCTTGATATGGAAGTGTTTTAGGTAGGTGGACCACTTCTGATGGTGGTCATTCTGCAATTTCCCCTGTGTCTGTATGAACTGCAGAGGCTTGTGATTAGTGTGCATGATTGTCTCTTTCCCCAGAATGTAATGTTTCCATTGAAGACAAGCTTATACAATGGAATACATTTCCTTGTCATAGGTGGGGTATTTACGGACAATATCTGAGAGTATGTCACTATGGTATGTCATCGGATGCCCATTTTGAGTGAGAAATGCACCCACAACCTAGTCATATGCATTAGTCTCAATCTCGAATGGTTGTTGTAGATAGGGAAAGGAGAGTACTGGAGATGAGCACAAACGATGATTCATATCATCGAATGCTTGTTTATTCTCCTCCCCCCACACGAACTTGGCCCTACCACCTCCCTTGGTCACCTGGATGAGGGCCCATGCAATATGGGAGAATCCCAACACGAACCATCGGTAGATGTTGGCTAGTCCCAAAAAGCTTCGAAGCTTGGTCAGTGTGTTCGAGGCTGGCGAGTCACGGATGAATTGGATTTTAGTTGGATCAAAATGTAACCCATGCTCATCAACAATGTAGCCTAAGTATTGGACCATGTTCATGCCAAAAGATCATTTTTCCAAGTTGGCATAAAGCTTGTGGTGTCGCAAAATTCTCAAAACCTATTGACTATGTTGCATGTGCTCTTGCCACGTTCTGTTGAATATGAGGATGTCATCCAAATATACTACCACAAACGAGTTGGCAAAGGGTCTCAATACATCATCCATGAACCTCATGAAAGTGGTTGGTGCATTTGTTAAGCCAAAGGGCATGACTAGCCATTCATAGAGACCTTATTTAGAATTGAAGTTCATATTCCATACATCAGTTGGTTCGATGGGAACCTGGTGGTATCGAGACTTTAGGTCAATATTGATGAAGAAATTCCCCCCCTGAGTTGGTCAAGAAGGTCATCAATCCTAGGAAAGGGGTAGCGATTCTTGACTGTGATTTTGTTTAAGGCTATGTAATCAATGCAGAGTCATCAAGTCTCGTCCTTCTTTTGCACCATTATAATATGGCTTCCACAAGGGGAGGATCTGGGTCTGATGTGCCCCTTTTGAAGAATCTGTCGGATCTGATGCCTGATTTTGTCATTCTCCATTATTGAGCATCGATAGACTGGTCCATTAGGTAGAGGTGTGCAGGGGGTCATATCAATTGGATGCTTGACTTGGTAGTGTGTCGTTACCCCTGTAGATGAGGAGAAGATGTCTCTATATTCTTCTATGATCCTGTCCACTTACTTCTTCTACAAAGAGAGGCAGTGTGTAGAGGCCACAGATGTGGCAGCAACCTTCTACTTACTGTGAGCACGGATCACAAAGAAGACAAACTTCTCGGTCTCTGAAATGACCTTACTGCATTTCTTAGCGGTAGGCGTTGCTACCTATGGGATCATGTACAATTGTCGACCCAAAGTAATAATAAAATTGTGAGGTCTAGACACATACACAACATGAGTCTTCCACAAAAATGATTGTCCTGAAAGAACATCAAAAAATTCAAGGGGAGAAATATCACACAGTACCTCATCTTTGAAAGGCTTGATGTCGTAGAGAAGACGCCATTGTTGGTTGACAGTGGACACGAAGATCTCTTCCTTGGGGAATCCATCCTATGGTGTAGGGATACGGGTGTGGTGTCATTGGCAGGTCCAGCCAGTTGGCAATCTGTGTTGGAATCAGGTTCTTCTGACTATTGCTATCAACAATTAAATGAAGTGGAGTCCCCTTGACCCACATTTGCAAGTGAAAGACGCGTTCCCCCTCCTCTGGTTCTTCTAGATTTCCTGGCTAGACTTTGGTGGTAGTGACAATGGCACTGGGCTCAATATCGATAATGTGCTTCCCTCCTTCAAGATTCGACTCAGAATCATAATCTACCTCTGACTCAGAAGCCTTCAGCTCGACCATGTGGGACTACTTGGAGCGACATTCTTCGGTGTTGTGCCAAGGACTTTTATGGTACTCACACCATTTTCCCATGTCCTTCTTTGTCTTCTCATTGCCCTTATTGTGTTGTGGCTTGGACTTGTTGTCCTGAGGGCTGTTAGAATATAGAGGATTGTGCTCGTTTAACCATTGACGATATCCTCGTCACCCAACCACAGGCCTTAAGCCACCCTTCGAGCACCTTGACCTTGACCGAGAAGAGAATTCTGGCTGCAATCTATAGCCAAGAGAGGCTAAATGCACCAAGAAAAATAATAGAAACTAAACTGAACAGATGATCCCACCTAGAAGCTAGCGCACCACTCTCCCAGCTTTCCCAGAAAACCTGCGCACCAAACTGTTGTTGCCTGCAACTGCCTGGGCAGATATTGCTCTCACTGCAACTGCTGAGATGAAAAATAATGAAACTGGTGCCCTGTATCTATAGTGGACTGGCCAGTCTAACTGGGGCCGACCTGGCCAGTCTAACTGGGCCAACTTCTCCTTCTGGGCATCAATAAATTCAATATAAATATATTTGTTCAGCTGACAACTTGTCTAGGGTTTCCTTCAATTCTTTTCTTCCTTCTGAAGGATTCTAATCTTGTCATAGGTCATAATAGAGGTTCATGCCTACCGAATCTACCATAATATTAACACTCCCTCCTAGCTAGGGAGGTATGGTCTTGAGCACAACATACCATTCAACTGGTAGCACCACGAGCACCTGTCATTATTATCCTACTAGATAATCTCCTATGACAACTGGTACAATATCAATTTATAGAACACACCTGTGCCTATTCTAGTAGTACACAACTACTCAGACTTTGTGAAACACAATCACAAACTGTCCTTCATAACAAATAGCAACCTGCATATAAACAATGTTATGATAAAAACTGTATCATCTGGGCCAATCTTTCACTCACATCTGTGAGATCTGAAAGATTGTCTGCCACCACAGTAGTCTTCATCTGCATAGAAACAAGGTTATGATAAAACTGAATCATCTGGGCTAGTCTTTCACTCACGTCTATGATATCTAAAAGAATGTTTGCCCTCAGTATAGAGTATCAACAATAATCATCTGGGCCAATCTTTCACTCACATCTGTGAGGTCTGAAAGAATGTCTGCCCTCAATATAGAATATCAACATTAGGCTATCTGCCCCATTCTTCTCAACCAAGGAAGAAGGATTGTTTCTGATTTCTGAACCTGGACCATTTCCCACCCTGGGCCATTCTTCCGACACCAAACAAAGTGTAACCTGGAGAGAATGAGTCTTCCCTCAAGAAATTCTTGGACCATTCCTTACCCTGGGCAATTCCTCCAACACTAAACAAAGTGTAACCTGGAGGGAATGAGTCTGCCCTAAGGAATGATTGTCCTAGACAATTCCCCACCCTGGGCCATTCCTCCAACACCAAACAAGGTGTAACCTGGAGAAAATGAGTCTTTCCTCGAGGAATAATTGTCCCTGATTGTTGAGCCTAGACTACTCCCCACCCTAGGCCATTCCTACGACACCAAACAAGGTGTAGCGTGGAGATAATGAGTCTTCCCTCAAGGAGTAACTGTCCGGACCATTCCCCACCCTGGGCCATTCCTCCGACACTAAACAAGTGTAACCTGGAAAGAATGAGTCTGCCCTCGAGGAATGTATGTCCTGCATCAACCTCCAAAACAGATGATTCTTCGAAACTGCTCACAACTGTGAACTTCGAAAGAATAACTGCCCGGCGAGGCGGACCATTCTACTTGACCACTACTCAGAGTGACTGCTAAGAAGAATGAATATCCTAGACCACTCCCCATAATGGGAAGTCGCTGTCTATGATACATCAACAATCAGTCTGCCTCCCATGTTAACTACAATGGGAAGTCACTATCCGTCAGAAATCTCAATCCACTTTCTGAACAGGAAAGCATCTGTCCAATCTGGACTCTTACAAAAATAAATAACATTTCAATTCTCCCTCCTAACTGGAGAGTTATTTTAATCATAGAAATAAACATTTTTGTGTACCTTCTCTATCCTGGAGAGTCTTCCCTTTCAGCTAAGGGAGTTATTTCCACAATCCCCATCTTCTCTCGGAAATATGCAAACTTGATTCTGGAAAGAGGCTTTGTCAGGATATCTGTTGTCTGCTCATCAGTGGGGATATACTCGAGCTTTACATCTCCTTCCTGGACTTTATCTTGGATAAAGTAGTATTTGATCTCAATGTGCTTCGACCTTTCATGAAACACTGGATGCTCGGATAGTCTTATACAACTCTCATTATCACAATATATTGTGGTCGATTCTGGAGTCTGATCAAATAAATAGGATATTAACTTCCTTAGCCATACTGTTGTTGTGCATGCTTCACAAGCTGCCATATACTTTGATTCTGTTGTACTAAGTGTGACAGACTTCTGCTTCCTACTGCTCCAAGATATCATAGCGGAGCCCAAGATGAAACACATACTTGAAGTACTCTTTCTGTCTTCTACACTTCCTGCCCAATCAGAGTCTGTGAATCCATGAAGTTGGATATCACTGGATGTGGTATATTTTAAGCCGTAGTTTATTGTCCCACGAATATATCTTAAAACACGCTTTGCAGCTATCCAATGCTCTTGTCTCGGTTCCACTTGGAACTAACTTAATGTATTTATAGCAAAGCAAATATATGGTCGAGTATTTACCAAATACATCAATGATCCAATTAGTTGCCGATATAGATATGGATCTACTAGATCGGAATCTGGGACTTTCACTTTTCTTATATCCGCATTCGTAGGAGTGTCCATGGACTTACAGTCCATCATTCCAAACTTCTGAAGGATCTTTGTTGCATATTTTCCTTGTCCAAGGAATACTTCACCATGCTTCTGCCATACTTCTAGTCCCAAGTAATAGTGCATGAGACCTAGATCTTTCATATCAAATTCAGAGGCTAAATCCTTCTTGCACTGAATGATTAGAGATTCTTCA
>ML797629.1:18602-28746 GCA_009831015.1 Picea engelmannii
ACTGTCGATTATCCACATATCATCTTCAATTGTCCCGGTAAGTGCTGAGTAATGTAAGAGACTGATTGTTTCGTACATGTCTTCGGTTGACTGATAACTGGTCATGCCTTGATCCAAAACTTCAACTGCGTCTTTTCTCTCTTTTGAGAAAGTCAATAGGTGCGTTGAGTTAGGGCGCATCTGGATATCTTCTCCTTGAGCAATATGCTCCATCACAAGGTGTCGGATCTGAGAATTAGGGTTTCTACAACTGCTACTGCTAGTAACCCTAGCTGCAGTTCTTTGGAAGCTGCTCCTGCTAGTAACCCTAGCGACAGTTCCTCAATGAGCTCAATACCTAGCAGTTATGTTTCCTTCCAGCATTTTAGGCTGACTGAAGGGTGTGTGGGTCCATAACCTGTTAGAATATAGAGGATTGTTCTCGCTTAACCATTGACGATACCCTCGTCACCCAACCACAGGCCTTAAGCCACCCTCCAAGCACCTTGACCTTGACCGAGAAGAGAATTCTGGCTGCAATCTATAGCCAAGAGAGGCTAAATGCACCAAGCAAAAGAATAGAAACTAAACTGAACAGATGATCCCACCCAAAAGTTAGCGCACCACTCTCCCAGCTTTCCCAGAAAACCTGCACACCAAACTGCTGCTGCCTGCAACTGCCTGCGCAGATATTTCTCTCACTGCAACTGCTGAGATGAAAAATAATGAAACTAGCGCCCTATATCTATAGTGGACTGGCCAGTCTAAATGGGGCCGACCTGGCCAGTCTAACTGGGCCGACTTCTCCTTCTGGGAATCAATAAATTCAATATAAATATATTTGTTCAGCCGACAACTTGTCTAGGGTTTCCTTCAATTCTTTGCTTCCTTCCGGAGGATTCTAATCTTGTCATAGGTCATAATATAGGTTCATACCTCCCGAAGCTACCATAATATTAACAAGGGCGGCCATCTCGACTTGGTCCCTTATTGTGTGAGTTGGGGATGCCTTTGCCTTGCTTCAACTATGCGGGGTTTGCAGATCCAAACTCTCTCCTTTTCTGCTTAATTTTTTTCTCGATCTTGACAGCGTATCTATAATTCATGCCCAATGAGGGGATGTCCAAGAACTCCATTTCTTTTTGAATGTATCTATGCAAACATCTGTGGTATTTGAGCACCATATGTCGCTCCAAGTCTTTGATACCCAATTTGGTGCGTAGTGTATGGAAAATATTGGTGAAATCTGGTACTGTCTGGTCCCTTTATTGATGTAGGGTGGTCCATTTGGTGTATTTTTTCTCGTAGCTTCCATAGGGTAGTATTGTTCTTTAATGGCATCCCGGAAGGAATCCCATGTAGGGGCCACAACAAAAATTGTAGATTCCTCCATGACCCTTTGCTCAAAGTAAGTATCTCACCAGTCTTTAACACGGGGAACAACCTTGAGGAGTGCAAAAATTGTGGACCGAAAAATATCCTTTGAGCATATTCAACCATTTATCTATAGCATTCGTATCTATCAGTCCTTCAAATAATGGAATATCAAAATTTACCTGTACCTTGAAGGGGGTTGCATGGTCGCTTGATGAAGATGCTTCTACTGTGGGAAGTCGTCAAAGGATCTGCAGGAAGTTGTCCAAGATTTGGTTCCTTTGTCGCGTGAGGGCTTCCTCGAGCAACATTTTAATAGGATCTCGTTCGATCATCTTTATGTTTGTCCCCAATGGGTTGTTGTCGGGCTCGGTGTGACCGATCTTGTAATGGCTTGATTGGTTAGAGTCCCAACTTCTTGTACCCAGATCTTGTCAGGGACATGCACGAAGAAAAATAAATGAAGAGAAGATCACTCTGATACCACTGATCCAGATATAGGAATGGAATGAACTGATTAACAGACTGAATACAATAAACATAGAGATATGAATAATAACATAAATATCTAGTGAACAATATCTTCTATTAAATAATGAAATAGGTTGAAATTGTAAAACTGTAGAACTGAAACACTTGCTCGAATGGTGGTAGTTATCTCTGAGAAGAGATGTGGCTCCTATGCACATCCGTTTAAGAAGAATGGATTACAATGAGGCTCCAGAGGAATTTTTGATATTACTCATGAATTCCAAAACCCTAGACATCCAAAAACCTAACCCTATAAGGTTAAACGTCAAAAGTCATGTGGGCCCTATGGGTAAGTTTGTGTAATTTGGTACCTCAACTTCCTAGGGTCGTAACTTTTGCATACGACCTTCGTTTTAGGCACATGATAGACCGTTGGAAAGTTCTTTCAGAGAGATACATAGTTCGCCATCAAACTCTGACTCTGTCTACAATTTGACTGTGGCAAGATAAAAAAAATAACGTTTAGGGCCCGGGGCCCTGGAAGTACATCAGGATGTGCTGACATGAAAACATACAAAATAAGCCAACTGGATTAGGCGAGAGGACACCCATATCCACTTGGAGTATGTGTGGGACTTTAGACAACCCCATAAGTGTAGAACCCACAATTACAAAGTAGTACAGAAGAACGTGTTGAACAAAAAAAGTCACGAGGAGCCAATTCGAATAGGTGGGTGGCCACCAATGAACAAAAAAAGTCACGAGGAGCCAGTTGGAATAGGTGGGTGGCCACCAATATCCACCTAGATCATCCATACAATTATATTGGAATTAATATTCATCACAAAATCAATTAGAACTATATTATTGATGAAAGGATAAATAGATAGTGGAAAGCTTATTATGGGATTGAAAATAATTGTAAATTAGGGGACCTTTGGCTATGGGATAAGAAAACTATCATCTTTAAGACTCTTTTCACTCATTTTATCTTATATGGATGTGATTTTTGGGGATACAATATGTCTCAAGAATCTTGGAAAAACATAGAGCATATTTATAAGAATTTTATCAATGAAAATCGCAAAATTGAATCAAATACACCCTATCCTATCCTCCTCATAGAATTGATCGTTTCCCCCATTGAGAGCACAACTATGATTAGTACTTAATGTACAAGAACGATATAAAAACATAGATGACACAAGCCTCACCAAAATTTCTTCTGAATGGATGGCATAATGATGTCAAGTCTTGGATAAATCATTAGGGATTAAAGGAAGCGATTATTATGTACAATAGGATGATATTAAAAATATCATTAAAGTTAAATTTAAGAAGAATCTTTGGTGTGATAAAGAATTAGAGGTTAAAATAAAATTAATATTTTAAGATAAAAAATACCTTTTTGTTTTGACAATATTGCTAAAATAAGAAGTAATTTTCATGAGCTACATACTGAAATGATAAAGAATTAGAGGTTAAGAGAAAATTAAGATACTATAAGGAAGTGGTTAACCCTAATCTTGAAGCTCAAAAGCATCTTTTTTTTTGGACAGTATTGCTAAAATAAGAAGTAATTCTCATGAGCTACATAGTGAAGCCATAAAGAATTAGAGGTCAAGAGAAAATTAAGATACTATAAGTGGTTAATCCTATTCTTTAAGATCAAAAATATATTTTTGTTTTGACAATATTGCTAAAATAAGAAATGATTCTCATGAGCTACATAGTGAAAGTATATGTTGGACATTCCCCAAAACTCCATGGCATGCAAGAATCTATCACCTTTGTGACACTCAAAGAGTTGAAGATGAAAAGCTCTTTCTCCTATGTGCATATACCCAAATTAGATCTCAATAAGCATTGAATGAAGTACACATAGCCATCATATTGAAAGTAGAAGTAGAAAGTATCTGTATGTGAACTAAGAATTTTTTTACTTTAAGTATTCTCTCTATCCACACACATACAAAATTGAGATACAATATTTTATTAATGTCACACATTGAAATATTCATTTTTACATTTCAAGTCCATATAAAGCATCTAAGGAATTACACATCAACTTCATATTGGGAAGTAGAAAGTACCTATTGAAAGAATAAGAATTTTGTATTACTTTCAATTACTTTATCTCTAGTCCATTTTACTTAATATAAACATTGGAATATTTTTTTCTTATTAATATTTTTTGAAATGCTACTTGTTAACGTCATGTTCAACACCTAAGGAATTACACATCTCCTTCATATTAGGCTTCATATTATACTTTTATTAAAATGTAGAAAAGACCTTTCCAAGCAAGAATTACAGATCTTCTTCATATGAAATGTAAAAGCCACCCCTTTATACCGAAGAACTTTGTATAATGAATATTTTTTTTTGTCAGAATTCGGTGATATAAATTTATATGAATCACTATTTTTTGTTGTTTATAATTTATTTTTGAATGTAGAAATTGATTCAGTATACTTAAAAATTTCTAGGACACTAAGATTTTATAGAAATAATCACTTAAATTTAAGAATCCAACAATTTTTTACCTTATTTTAAACAAATATCCTTAAAAAAAAATTTCATTTAGTACAGCAATCATATCAGTCTGCGGGATGAAATAGATTTTTAATATTTGAAAAAGCAAGAGCACCTTGTCATTCAAAAAGATAATTGACCAGGGTTTGACAAGAGTCAATGCAGATCTTTGAAAACTGTACAGCACTCAAATTAGTATTTGCCCTTCGCTCTTTTAAATTTATTATTAGTTTTTAAAACTAATAAAGAAAGAATGCGACCCTAGGTCTGAGCTATAAATGGGTCAAAAGAGGTTTCAAATGAATTCTTGTGTGTCATAAAGAGAGTCAACGTTCAACTGACCGACCATGACTGGAAGACAATAGGAGGGCCAGATTCAACGCCGTAGTGTAGGTCCTCATTCCACTAAGCTTTTGAGTTTGGTCAAAAGGAGTTGGTCGGCGACGGAGGACATCATCAACAGGCACGCTCTTCTCTTCATTTTCCTTTCTCTGTCAAGGCTTCGGCACGCGAGCTGCACAATAAACAAAAATTTAAGGTGCTATTCGCACGGATTCTCCGGTACTATACCAATTTTTAAACGGCTTTTATATAGCAAATTTAAATGGGAGAATCAGGATGTATATGTATAGAACATTTTAAATGGTATCCTGCACTGATTTTATCAGATTTTCTCCTCCTACTAATCCAGTCAAAGACACCGCCTACGTCCGACTCCACTTATGTACAACTAAAATCAAATGTGTTTATAAACTATAGAAAAGTACAACACTCTGCAGCGGCTTGGATTTTGAATTAGGATTATCTGATCATTGGATGGACTGTTTCAACTTTCAGGTGTGACTGTCTCCTGGCCTTACAATAATTTGTACATATGGTTGCCACTGAATATACCGCTAGTAGTTTGTAGGGCCGGTGTTCGATAGAATTAAGAAACTGGAAATGGCAGCCATATTCCGTGGATCCCTCTGAGGGAACAGCAGAGCCACGTGATAACGGATCTGCTGCGGGGAATGATTATCCGTCAACTTCTTCCTCACTGTGGAAGTATTCTGTTAGTTCGCCAGAGAAATCGTTCCGCTAGCATCGATCTGCGCCACCTACTGGGGTCCATCCTTCAGGAACTGCTTATAAATTCTCAAACTGCAATGCGATTTCCTTCAACTTGTAATGCGGTTTCCTTCAGCCTCCTGCTTCTGCCTTCTCAGCTTCAAGTTGTGACTCTATTTTGTTACATGCAACGGGACTGAGGCCCGCTCGGATCTGTTTCCAAAAGAAATCCGAACGCTCAGTAGAAGACCATAAATATGACAGGCGTAGGAGCACCTTGCGGAGCCTGCAAGTTTCTGAGGAGAAAGTGTGTGAAAGGCTGTGTATTCGCTCCTTACTTCTGCTCCGAAGAAATGGGGGCACCCCATTTTGGTACTATACATAAGGTCTTCGGAGCGAGCAACTTCTCTAAGCTGTTGATGCACCTGCCTGTTCAAGAACGATATGATGCAGTAGTTAGCGTATTCTATGAGGCAGAGGCTCGGCTCCAGGATCCTGTTTATGGCTGTGTTTCGCATATTTATGCTCTGCAGCAACAGGTAGGTTTACCAACGGCTGCAATTGAACTACATTTTTACTTTCCTCCTATGACAGCAAATTCCTTTAGATGTTGCACTTTAGAGGAACGGAGTTTCTTTATATAGCGATTGTTACAAAACGGAACGTTCATATATCTGTTCGGAATTAAGCTCCTTCACAATCAAACCAACAATTCAAATCAATTCACTATCTTCCATTTGTCTAGCCACAGAATGTGATTTAAAATATAGTTCCAATACATATACACTTCGAATTCATCGGTGTTTATAGATGTTTGAAATATTTAATATTGATAATGCCTGAGATGTCTGAAATCGTCTCTTGCATGGCAGGTTGCAAATTTGAAGGGAAAATTGGCTGCTGGCTATGCTGAGCTCGCAGCCTGTAGCAGCTCAGACGGGGCTTCACTAAGTCCTGAATATGGTCATGGCAGGCAATCCGCAATGCCATCTCTCATATCGAATAGCAATAACAGTAATCCTTACGATAAACAGTTTCCGAATTCACGGGAAGAGCTGCAACAGATCCCATCCGACAACGTTGCAATTAATAACTTCAGTGAGGAGGCGAGGGAGGACGCGGGTTCATGGAGCAATTTTTCGGTGTGCATGCAAGGGGGCATTTATCCCCTGTCTACAGCCCAAGAAACGGATGTATTCCAGGACGCCGAGAGATTATCTGAGCAGAGACACCCCAACAATAACCAGGATGGAGATCTGCAAGATTTGGTTTCGGCTCTTCTTCGAAAAAATAAATCCACCTGAGTAGCCAGGGCGCTTTTCGACCACGTCTTAACCAGCAGTATATACTAATTATTCTGCCATTAGGTTAAATATAGTACTTTGCAGCATATACACTCTCTGACCAAATTCTGCCA
This sequence comes from Picea engelmannii, assembly GCA_009831015.1. Taxonomy (NCBI): domain Eukaryota; kingdom Viridiplantae; phylum Streptophyta; class Pinopsida; order Pinales; family Pinaceae; genus Picea; species Picea engelmannii. The sequence goes on from ML797629.1 coordinate 25,429, forward strand.
TATGAGAGGAGATAAAAGGCTGAGATAAAAGGCTAGTAGGTTATACGGCTCTGAACATTTGGGCTGCACAGGCTTTTAGGAGTGTGATATTTATATTTTATTAATTATGTATATAAGAAAGAAGAAAATAATTTCGAATTTATTGTGGAACTGAAATTCATCAAGCCCGATATAACTGTCGGGCCTATTGTACTTCTTCCTCATAGACGTCCAGTGTCCTGTCTGTACTATAAATATGTTTTCAAATCCCTTTTCTCAACACTTCAACCAATCCAGCCCACCAGATGTATATTCTTTCTTAGGAATTTGGAGGCTCCAGGCAGTCTTATAAAGTACCAAAACATTTAGGGGTAAAGTTTCATTGGATTATTATTTATAGTTCCACTTGATCTCATCATGATGTAACTACGATTTTACCAGGCAGTCTTATAATGAACCAAAACATTTAGGGGTAATGTTTCAATGCAAAGTTTCATTGGATTATTATTTATAGTTCCACTTGATCCCATCATGGCGTAACTATGATTTTATTCTGTTAAATTTGGTATGGAATTTTTACTAGAAAGGGAATGGGTTTGTCCACAATAATTGCTCAATTATTATTGTTCAAATAACAAATCCAATTGCTTCAAACTTTTAATTGATTATTTCCATTTTTACGTAAATTTGGAGCAAAATTTCCTAACAATTTGGATATCATCACCAAAACTTCCGGCATAGAATGAACATAATTGAGGTCTGTATCTGCCTAAAATTTTAGACAAATCTTAGTTGCAGGAGTTTTAATTGTACATTATTTTTGAAAATGTCAAAAATTAAAGTGTACTTTTATGTAACCACCATTTATATATATTAGAATGTGATTTATTATAATTTAGTTGTTAATTGGTATGAGAATAATGATAATTAACTATTATTATTTGTTAATGTGGTTTTATTTATTACTTTTATTTTAGAATATTATGTTATTTAAAATGATTTAGTGGTGATTTTCAAAAAAAATGATTTTTACTTTTGCCTAAATATTAAACTATTAACTTGTTTTTTTCATTCAAAAAATAACTAACTCCTAACCAATTATAAATAGTTTTAAGTTTGATTCTAAAACCTAAATAATATTAATCAAAAAATATAATCCAGATAATATCTTGCCTTGTTAATAACATGTAATCTTAATTTCATATATAAAATTAAACATTACTCCTGTTACATTTTGATTTTGTATTCTAAAAAAGATACTTATTTTATAAAAAAAAATTAACTACTCAAATATAAAATAAAAATACACTTAATACATATTAGCTTCTCAAATATGGAAAAAATAATAAGATATTTATAAATATCCACATATGGATTAGCACATGACATTAAANATGGAATTAAATTATTAAAAACTGATCTTTAATTTAGCCCTCATCAAGGATGCACACAAAACTAAATAAATAAGCTTTTAACTTATTATTCATTCTTTATTTTTTTCAACTTTTTGCATCAGCTAATATTTTATATAAGTTATCTCTATTTATTTCAATTTTTTGCATCATCTAATATTTTATCTATGGTTGTGCTCAAAGGGGTTGGATTCAATGGTGAAAAATAAGGCATTTTTCATCATTGGGTAGGTTTAATTCCACTGAGGGCCTAACCTAAAGCCATGGGGGCACCTTGAGGTAGTGGTTGAACATGTGGTTGCACCCAAAGATATTATATTAAATAATATCGTGACTCGTGCACACATAAGTGGATCAAATCTCACCCCCATGTCCTCCAAATTTTAAGCCCAAAGGGGTTGGATCCAATGGTGGAAAGCGAAGAGTTTTTCACCATTGGGCAAGGTTCAATTCCTGTGAAGGCCTAACCTAGAGCGATGTGGGCACCTTGAGGTAGTGGTTGAACGTGTAGTTTCACCCAGAGATATTATATTAAATAATATCGTGACCCGTGCACACATAAGTGATTGAAAGCCCACCCACATGTCCTCCAAATTTTTAACCCTGGATGGGGTATTAATGTTGGACATGTGTCGCGAGGATGGGAATGGTGATTGGCACCAGGACAACAACCACGTGAAAGGTGCATGCCCCACCCTACCTCCCACACCAAGAAATTAAAGCTAATTCATTGCTATCAGAATACCATTAATCCTAGTACGCTCTTCTCTGGCCTCCCATTCATTTGATGGATTCGTCATTACTTTGGTCACCTCTACGTGTGTGTGTCCACCACTCTTAGTGGTATTCATACCATGAAGCTCACCAACATCATCTCCATCTCTATTATGTTCTTCCAGATCCATCCCATGATCTGCGCCCTCCTCTGGTACTCATCAGCCATCCTCACCATTTCCTTGTGCCTTCTTACCTCTGCTCTTCTCCATCCATGTCGAGATTGCATGGGAAGTCCAAACGTGGTTCGATTTGGCAACAATATCGGTCCTGCCTGGCAATTCGACCCATGCCTACCCCTGCACCCTCGCATAACTCGCCAACCCCCTTGCCAACCTCTTCGGAGCAGTACGCTCATAGTCTCAGTGGTCTCCTGCCTCTCTCATCGCCCTATGTGTGCAGAGTTGAATGGTTCGACCTCCTCGGGAACTCACTGTGCTTCAACCCAGGAACGATACCAGACTTGGCCTCCTCTTTGCAGCCTACCCTGGTCGTCCCTCCCAATTCACTCGAGAACTCTGCTCCTGCACCTTCGCCAGTGCAATCACCATCGGTCCAATCTCCACGTGAAGGTTTCTTCAGCAGCCAGGAGAAGCATCAGTAACAACCCCACTCCTACTCAAACTGAGCTACCTGCACAAAGGTACAAGATGGCCTTGCAATTCTGTAAGGCTTGGTGTTCGAGGTGTTCAAAGAGGTGGACAACCTGCGCTTTTGACTGGAAGTCTTGGAAGGAAAGGGGACACAAATCCTATAGATTCTCTCCTCTTTGCACGGTTCGTGCCACCCATCAAAAGAGGCATCAAATGCACTAGGGAGGCAGAGACGATATTGGTTCCAGCTCTGCACAGGTCTCCAGTTGATGACGCAACACCTGAATTGACTCCAGGGCACCAAGAACCAACCTTGGATATGACGCCACAATACATGCCCACAACTTGAGTTGCACAGGTGTCAGACTACATGGCCTGTTGGTTGTTTTGTTTATATTTCTCCACTTGTCTTTTCAATTATAATCTATTATGATTGTCTTATGTCGGTCCTAGAGGGTCTAGAAGCCTGAGTGAATTGGTTTCCCCATGGGGTGATTGCACTCCAGTTGCTTAAGGTTTTTATATGAATGGTTTTATGAAACAATGGTTTTGGACCTGGG
>ML797629.1:29003-52547 GCA_009831015.1 Picea engelmannii
TAATAAGTTATTTAATATTTTAATTTGGTTAATTTTTATTTTTTATTTGTTCGCTTCAAATGTATATTTATAAATATATATTCAATTTACTCATATTAACGATGATGTTGGTGATAGTTAATGTTGATTGGAATCAAATTTGGTTTATTAGATCTTTAAAAAGGTATGGAATTACTTAATTTGCTTTAAAATTTTATTTATATAATTGAAAAGTTGTAAGAGAAATTCTTAAATCACCATATTTTTGACTAGTTAAAATTTTAAGGTCTATATTGTAAATATTTGGAAATTGTGATTTAATGTGGTTGTCAGTATGGCATTCCAGGAGAGAGTGTTTTTCATCTTCAACCCTCTTAGTGTCACCAGGAATTTTTAGAAATTGTCCAATGCCTTATTTCACTATGGAGATCATCAAAGTTTGTTCTTGTTTTAATAATATCGGTTTTATTCTTTACTCTAGTCAAAATAGTGAGACACTTTTCACATTGTATATTAGAGTTGCTCACATCCTTATGGTATCTTCATTTTCTTTTATCCTCTATTCTTTGACACACCAAGTTTCTTGTTAAATTTAAATGTAATAAAATTTTTGATGTTATTGCTATTTTATAGAGTGATCTTTCCCTTTGTTCCTCAATGATCTAGCCAAGACCAGGCATACTTATTCCAACCCTTACTTGCACAACATGTGATTTTGATTGGAGATTGAACCAATCTTAGGAAGCCTCTTGTCTTCCATGTTGTTTATTTTATTCTTGTACATTAGGTACCTAGTCATACTGATTCTCTCAATGCATAAAAGACTTTCTTCTATGAGGAGGATATGATAAGTGTATTTCCTTGGATTTTTAGATTATAAGTTATAAAACACTTTTGGATTTCTTCCATATTTGTTCATGATTATCTAGATGCATTGCAACTCCAAAATTCACAACTATATAAGATAACACGATTGATGAGAATGTCAAAGAGGAGTTCATTCTTATCCCATAACAAAAGTTCTATTAATTTACAACTATTTTCTAGTCCATAATAAGTTTTCCACCGTCCAATGGTTGTTTTCTCAATGCTATAGTTCCATTTAATCTTGTCATGAAGATTGATTCTGAGATATTTGATTAAATTCAATTCCTCCAAGATACTGTTGTCACACGCATAATTAGCCTAAGTGATATGTTTGGATTTAATTATTAGAACCTTCATTTTGTCAGTGTTAATAGCCATCCTATACTATAGCATAAATCCCTTATAATTTACAGTTGCTTGTCAAGATCATACAAACTCATTATAAGAATCATATCATTAGCATAAAGAAGAAGGATGACGACTATTCCAGCTAGAGTTGGACCAACACAACATGTTTCTTCCAAACAACTCACTAACATGTCAAAATGGGTAGGGAATAGGGAGCAACCTTGCTTAACTTCTATATTATAATTAATTTCTTCTAACCAATGCTTAGTGCTCCTAAACTTGATAGTAATATTCTTGTACAATCTTATCATAGAAGCTATTAACTTGAACAAAACTTTTAACTCTTCTAATCTATTTCAAAGTTTAACCCTCGACATTGTGTCAAAAATCATTTTAACATCAATAAAACAACATAAAAGATTGGTTTTATTATTGAGACGCTCCTTCACAATGTTCCTAAGTATACCAAGACACAGTTAAATGATAATTCATAAATCTAATATGAATTTTAACTCTTTTCCCAAAGCTTTCTAACCCTACATTGATCTTCTTTATCAAAATAATTCCACATTATTAATATTAACTAAAATGTACATTAAAAAACAAAATATTAACAATCATTATAAGGTATTTTAGAGGCCACAACATTGTTCGAAGGTATTTTCGATGCCGCATTGAAGGACGACTCATGCAATTTTCCTAACTTAACGGGCCGGAACAAAAGAATAATGTGTTCAAATATCTTCGATACTTGGTTTTTCAATGGTGATTTATTTTTTTTACATAATTTGTTTTCCTTTTTAATGGTAATTTTAAAATTTTCATATAAAAGTATGTGTAAGATTGTTTTAATATAAAATAGATTTTAAAGATTTATTTTAAAAATAAATTATATGTATTTTTTAAGGATTGTTTTAAGTTGTGTATTTTTACATATATTTTAAAATTATTATACTTTTTTCAAACTCTAATAAGAATTATTTTAAATTGATAAAATTATAAATTTTAATATTTAATATGGTAAAATAAGAATAAAATAAAATTAATTATTAAGGATATTGAATTAACTTTTATATAAACATAATAATTTTAAATTTTAAAATTTTAATTTAAAAAAAAAATTATATACAATTTCAATTATGAAAAACTAAATCATAAAATATTCAACTTTCTTACTTAATTTATGTTTTCTCCAAATATTAATCTACATACTTGTTAGTCCTTATTAGTCCCTACCATTTGGGATGCATGGACTATTAATAATCAACTAGTAGTTTATCTATTAGTCCCTACATGCAAAGCATTTCTTTTAACAAAAATTCATAGGATTTCCAACTCACATTTTAATTTTTATTTTAAGTTTTTAGTTTGATGTCTTATTTGGCCTCATATAGGTAAGATGTAATGTCTCCATTTTGGAACATTATAATATTACAACATTTCAAAGTGTTATGCCTACCGAGTAGCCAGATAGGGGTGATAGAGAGTTCGAGAGATATTGAGGGGTTTATTTGGGCTCCACTTGCAACTCAGGATCCATTCCGCACAGTTGGGCTTTGGTTCCATTGCATTCCGACGATTTCCATAATTTTGAGTTATTATGGGTCATATCTTAATTAAATTCACTAACAAGGTCATAATGGGCATAGTACTTGGAAAAACCTCTTAGTGTAATAGCTTATCGGAATCGGGAGGAAGAGAATTACAGGATAAGATGACGAGAAGTGACTTCCAGTGGCCGGAGAAGCCATCAGAATGGATAAATAACTTTTTAGAGGTAAAATGGTTAGTTAATTAATTAATTAAGTGATTTAATCAAGGAATAATAAAATAAAGTAAAAGTCACTTGGAGGGAAAAGGTCAACAACAAATTAGGGGTTCGAGAAGCTATAAAGGAAGGGTAAAGAAACCTAATTCATTATGCATTGTTATGATTTGATGTTGAGAGTTCCCAGAGGAGGAAGAGAGTTGACTTTACTGTTTTGTGGATTTCTGGAGGAAACCACCAGTATTGACCGATTTCGGTGTTGAGAGACACACCCTAGCCCATAGGAGATACTATCCAGGTATTTCACCGTGTTATTCAAGAGTTTCCAGTTACACTGTGTGCAGCTCATCCAGTGAGGGCGCAAGTCAAATTGATGGTTTGTGGCGCTGCACGAGGTCCGAGCTCAAATTGCATTTTCCTTCCAACCCAGTTGATATCCAGTCAGGGTGCATAGATTGAGACAGTTCCCATCATATTATGATGGTGGAATATTGCAAGGCACACCATCCAACCATTTAGGGTGCAACTCTTCCTACAAGACATTTGAGGTTGCAGACGGAGCATCAAAGAAGATCTAGGGAAATCCTCCCGACCCAATTCCGCATTTGGTGAGACGATTGTTTTGAGTCCTATAGCAGCTGATTTCGTTGGTGGAATCATTTAGGGCACATCCAGTGTCCCAGGAGGTGCGCAAACCCCCAGGGGTCGAGATCGAGTACCTCAGAGACCAGATCTGACATCCGACACTCATCCATTTCAGTCTAGAGGCCAGGGCACTTCTATTGGAACAGTTTTCAATACATTCTGACAAGTCTAACCTTCTGGACGTATTTTCCATCTTGTAGCAGTTACTGTACTTATCTGGAATAGCTTATTTTTCCAATGTATCCGTGCATGCATCAGATATTCCTTCATCTTCTTATCACAAGTATTTTTATGCTATTTTCTTGTATTCCAGTGATGATCCATGAGATCTGAATGACGACTATACTCTATATTTCCAGTATGTTATTGTATTTCCATACTTGAGTTGCATAATACATATTATTGGGTAGTTGATGTCCTTTATTTCCGCATGCATCCTCTATATACCGTTTAAACCATAAATATACAACATGCACATGCAATAACCATAAACATCTCAAACACACAATTGAAACGCATCCATAAACCCCCAGAGTATGAGATCTGAAGATAAAACACATCCAAAAACCCTGAGTGTATCATATCTGCGAGACAGAACACTAGATCCATAATAGATATCCTGATCAGCTAGATCAGGGATATTTCAGTGGTATCAGAGCTTTAGTCCTGCCAACCTATGACTAAAGTTTATGAGTTCAGCGGGTGACCCATAAGGCAGAGAAGATGTGGGGAGACAAATATTAGAGGCCAAAGGGCACTAGTAAGGAACCAATGGACCCAGAGGCAACCTTCATGTAGGTACTCAACAATCTGGTAGTCAGTCAACAGACCAAGACGTAGTATTTGGCACAGTTGGTTGATAGATTAGCTATAGTGGACACCCCGGGCACACCAGCCCCACATGCAGCATAGGGGAACTCGTGGACAGGCAGTAGACCCCAGACACCTACTCACACATACATATCTTCGACTAGGATTCCCAGACCATGGTTCCCTAGTTTTCAGAGGTCACCCCCAGCAGCAGCACAACAGTCGTTAGCACGGAGGTTGCCCACTAAGGCAGAAGACATTATAGAGTACACGAGGGAGTATGCAGCATTGGGTTGTGACTTCCATCATGACATGAGACTGGTCGAGTACTATGGACTTAGGGGCATGAACCATCCTAGAGAACCTCAGAGAGGAGGAAAACACTAGCAAGAGGGGCATAACATAGATTTCATCTGGAAAGTTGGTAAACTCACCATACCTTCTTTTGACGGATCCTCCAAATGCACTGCCAGACCTGGGGTACAAAAGTTAGACATGTACTACAAGCTCAACCAGATGACCGAGACAAAGGCTAGTGACTCTTGTGCATTTGAGGGACAGTTGGATGGACAGGATGATAACGCATGTCCTTCATCTTCCCCGTCAGGCAATGTTGAGGATTCAACACTTCAGCATAGTGGTGACACTTGTGGGGATTCATATGTGTTGGCACTTATACATGATGCGATTAGGAGATTGGATGACCTACCTATGGGTGTAGACATGGCTTCCAGGAAGTCATGTATGGAGGATGATGAGTTTCCTGTGATGAGAGAGCCACATTTTTCATCTTCTCACTCACCTATGCTAGCCACGACACATGAGGATATCAATGGAATTCGTGATATGGTAGAAGAGCCTTGTGTGGGGATTGTACACAAGGGACATATGGATCTGCAGACCTAAGAGGAGAGGTATGGCTTGGAGATAGTTGACCTTACACATACCTATCGATATGAGAAGAGTAAGTCACCACTCTGGGAGATTCCATTGATGGACCAGGTCTAATAAAAAACCTTTTAAAAAACTCCAAAAGGTTTAATAATAAAAAAAGAGGTCTAATAAAAAACCTTTTACCAACCTCACCTTTTATTAAAAAATAAATTCACATTTTTAATTCCTCTAGCTTTTACATACAATATTTAATTCCAAATATAGTAAACTTTCATACCTTTCCACTTTCAGAAAAACATACCTTTAATTTTTCAAAAGAATAAACATGCGAATGTTTTCTTAAGGGAGATCGATGCTCCTTCACTTATACAGGCCATCACTGAAATGCATTTGCAGAAATTTCATAAGTCCACTATTAAAAAAAAACACTCCCCTTATGCAACGACCCTAGTGCTGATAGAGAAACTTCGCTCCCACAAGGAAGAGGGAGATTGGTGGATAACCCAGTGCTAAGGAAAAGTGACAGAGCTCCTTCTATCAAGTGATCCACGTGCGAATCTGTTGCACGATCCTCCTCCATGGTTTGGCACAACAGATGGTGTTTCTCATCCTCTGATGGCCTCACTGATCTCCAACGCAAATCTGATACCACTTGTTATATTTTTAAATGCGGAAACACAAATATCATAAGCCAAGCATAGTCATATAGAATTAAAAAACACATAAATTTACGTGGTTCACCCAAGATTTGGGCTACGTCCACCAAGTGAAGGCATCAGTTGTATTATTATTCAGATCATGGAGATTACAGAAGAATCCTTCTACTGATACATCTCTCATATCCTCTCTCACATACATTTATATACATTAACAGAGGAAACTAATTATTAAATGCATTCACATCCATATTCTAATTTGGTCTCTTAGTTACAACCAACACTGAAAAATAGGAGGAATTCGTTGTCACCGTATAGCATTGAATCTCTATTGTTTATCTCTTCCTTATATTCTATGGGTGTATCTGGTACTAAACTTGGGCATATCCCTTTATTTTTCTTCTTAAACCGCCTATGCTTACAATGCTTCTTCAGTAGATGAAACCCACGCCTGTGCTCTACTCGCCTCTACACTGGTTAGTTCTATATTTACCAAAAATGGCGGAGGTATATGATTGAGACCCATCATTCATTCCAAATAGTGAATCTTAAACACCAACATTCTTTACCTAAAGCAGTGAACCTAATCCATCAATGTTCACACATGAGCTTGAGAGCTTATGCGAGTGCTTGGCCTTGCGGGAAAATGAGAAGTTGGATGCAAAGGTAAAGGTTCCTCTAAATAAATACAAAAGAAATAAATCACCAGCAACTAAGAAAAGGTGATAGGGGGAAGTTGGAATTATGACAACAATTAGTTATGGTAATAATACAAATTTATTGATAGTAAATATTTGGTAGTCCATATAACAGAGGTAGTTTGTGAACTGATATAATCAAAGCAAGTTCTTTAAGATCTAACATATTTTGTATATATATCCATGAATCCCCGAGAGGCATTTGTAAGGTGAGGTAAGACTGATTGTAAGCTTATCTTGAATAATAAGAGATACCAATACCTTTCCTAGTGGATGTTTCCTTGACACATTGTGAGGGTTTTTCCAAGTAAATCTTGTGTGTTATTTGAGTGTGTGTGTTTTCTATATTGTCATATTTATTGCATTTAATTATTGTTTCAGGATCTTAATCCCAATAAGTGGTATCATAACGAAGAAGAAGGAAGTTTGGTGTAAGAAAGGGCCACACTAAGGTATCCGTTGCATAGAGAAGAAATATGCAGACCTTAAGAGAAGGATTATTGGAGGAGCCTGGATTTTTGTACTATGAGATCGAGTGGAGACTAAGTGAAAGATTGCCCTGAAAAATCTTGTGAAGGCAACGTGAAGACACAAATTTTATTTTTATTTTTTATTTAAAAATAAAATTCCACCAGTTTTGGGTTTATGAGGAAGAATATATTTTGAAAGGAAATTATATATTGTGGAGAAATATATATATTTTTAAAAAGTGTACAAGAATATATTTTGTTTTTAAAATATTATTTAAGTGGGTGGAGTATTTAAATTTTTTATGGAAGTTTGCATATTCAAGGATAATTTAGAGGAAATATATATTTGAGTGGAAATATATATTTTTATTCACATGGAGAGTTTGGATTGATTTTTAGAGTAAAAAAAAAGTTTAAATTGATATTTGGAGTTTAAAAGAAATTCAAATTGACTTTTGAAATGAAAAATCAAATTGGTATTTGAAGAGGGATCCTTGTGTAGTGAACTAATGACAAAGAAAATGCTAATTTTGAGGTTGAAAACAAATTTAATGGTAATATATTAACTTCTGATTGTGGAAACTTAAAATGTGATATTTGTTAGCAATTGTTAGCATTATATATATATTATTTACCTTGGAGTTGTAAAATTATTGATTATATGTAAATGGGCATAAGACTGTAAGACATGGATAGGCATGTGTACCCCTAGTTTATTGGGCCACTTGGTGAATCTTTACTAGATGAAAGAGTTGAGTTAAATTTTCTTTTTAGGTAAAAAAACTTGGTTTTTTCGGGTCCATGTTTGTTGTGTAGCTCATAGTATTGTGTCCATGGATTTCATGTAATGAAGACTATAAAAGGCTTGGTGAACTCTATTGTAAATGGGCCAGGAAGTGAGCAGTGAAGGCTCAGTTATGGGCATGGAGGTGAGCAGAAAAGGCTTGCATGGCTGGCTTCGCTAGATTGGGTCAAAGGAATGTTCACGTTAAGGTGGAGTATTGAGACACGATTGTAAGGTACCCGGTGGTGAGCAACAAAAGTTCACATCATCATCTTGGTCGATTTTTTGGTGAAGGTTTTTTTGAATGAAAAGATCTAGATGGAGTAGTGTGTTCAGTTTTGAAAGGCGGGTCTGTAGAAAGGATAATGTTTTTAGAGTTTTGTAGAGAATTGGAAGGTCAATAATGTATTTTGATAATAGATGATGGAGGTAGGTTCATATTCATGGATTTTCAAGGAAGTTGGGATCGAAGAGGCATGCTTAGTAATACCAAGTTGTAGCAAGTGTTGTGGGAAAAAATGGTTGTCTTATCTAGTTCATCGGTCACCATCGGTTGCAAAAAGACTGAAAGATTCCGGAAGAGGTATGAGAAATTCATATGGTGATTATTCAAATGTGAAATTATTTGGTTGTGATGATTATGTTTTTATCATCATTCTAAGTAGGACCCATATAAAACACGCAGATCTTTGTTATAATGATGATGTTAATGGATGTAGATTGTGGGATCCTACTTCCCACAAAATCATCATGGACAAAGATGCATTGTTTGATGAATATCCTTTTATAAAATCAAATATAGTAAAAGTTGAAAGGTACAAAGCAAGACTGACAAAAGAAGGGTGTTTGGAAGGTATTGATTTCCATGAAGGTTTCTCACTAGTTGTAAAGCTTGTTTCTATTCATGTTGTGTTAGCACTAGTTGTGTTACTTTATCTTGAGTTAGTACAACTAGATGTTAAACTGGTATTACATGGAGTTTTGGATATGGATATGTGTATTAAAAGATGTTTGATTCCATCAAGGTGAGACAAATTTTACAAGAAGTGAGTATAACCATTGTGTTTATGGTATATTTATTATCTTGGCGTTAAATGTTTTTGCTTGTTGCAAGAAAAAACATGTTTGAGATCAATAGATTCGCTCAATTGGCTAGGATGTTTGATATGAACGATCTAGGAGCAACGAAACAAATATTGAGCATGGAAATACATAGAGACGAGAAATATGGTAAGATTTGTCTATCACAATAGAAGTATGTGGTAAATATACTTGGGAAATTTGATATGAATAATGTGAAGCCGGTAGAATCCTTTTGGATTTTCATTGTGTTAGCACTCCGTAATTTCTCAGGTTGAGGGAGAAATGACAGAGGTAACCACAAAACCACTTAGTGTCAAGGATCTAGCCCTCCAAGACTCAGAGAGGGATCTCTCTGTATGATTTAACTTTGTTTGGATGGGATATTAGGATAGTTATGAGAGTAGAAAGCTTGTTTTTTGAGTTTTCGATTGAGACAATAGAAGAGGGCCATTGGGAAAAATGGAGTCAAAAGGTTAAGGTGATCAATGGAGGAATAATTGAGATCATATGTAACAAGGAAAGGTAGTCATTTCAGTCGATCCTTGTAGTTTGTGAGATGGAAAAGAAGAATAGATTAGGGTTCAATTCAAATGCAGAGCATTGCTACCTAAATTCTACATTCAAACTTCGGAAGAAAACATGAATATTTTTTTACGCCAGAATAACGTGTTTGAAACAAATCCTGAGCATAATCTTCTTATAAACAATAAAGAAAGAAACAACATGTGAAACCAAAGAAGAACAAGTTACATCAATAAGCACTTCACCACATGATTATGACATGGGAATCTGGAAACATAATGTCTTTGTATTCATAAAAATGGATCACTTACAACCTCCTCAAGATATTTACAATAGATGTACCACCCTTCCCTTCAGTTCCAACCATTTCCCTGACTCTCTTGGATAAACATATAGATACAAAATAACTTTCCCCATCTGAGGGGTTGAATTCTACCTCTTAGGATCAGATAAAAAAATATCTCTAACAATACCCAAAGCTAAGAAAGTCAAAGAAAACTTCCCAATTTAGCTCAGTTAACTCAATTTGACTTTGACAAGAACTCAATATCACCAAATCCACATGGAAAAAGCTAATTCAAATCCATGACACTTAATTACATCATATACATTTCTAAGTACATAGGTAGAACCAATGTTTGACTTCATAATTTCCAAAACTGGTGAGTTTTTCCAAAAATGTAGGAATTACACAGATGAGCAACATCCAAATTACAAAAGCACAATGTTCATTTGATGATGAATTTTGAGGACCTTCTCAGCTTGTTTTTCTTGATTTTTTTTATTTGAATGTGTAACCTATCCAATGTAGAATACCACCAAATCTTGAAATCTGCAAAAATACCTCTTTAAGATTCCCAAAATTCAAATTTTCCAACATCACTCCAGAAGCGCAATGACCTCTTCAAAAAGGTGGCAGAGAGCTACTTTTCAGCCTGTGTTTTGCATTTTCCTCCAAAACTAGGCTTTCATTTTGCAAATCAGGTATATTTATTTTAATTACACTTCAATGGATTTCCAAAAATATAATTTTTTTTTCGTTTGGATCATGTGGGGAAAAGCGCAACGACCTAGCGCTGCATTTTTGTACATGCCTGAAATTGTCAAATTTTCTGTGTTTTCTGCAAACATAAGGCTCAATGATGTAGGAATACATATCTAACCATAATAAATTTTACAAACATGATAGAGGTTTTTGTTATTTGGTATGCTTTGAACAAAAACCTCCTCCAGTTTTCAAAAATACTTTCGCATTTGTTCACAATTCAAGTTTGAAGTTTGTCACTAAAACCTGCAGAAGCGCAATGACCATTTGCAGAAGCCTAGCGTCCTATTTTAGGTGAATTTTGGATGGATTTTGAGCATGATTTCTCTGAATTGATGGTTTGAGTAGATACGCCTGAATGTGTAGAAGACCAATGAACCTTTAAACCTGCAAAACTCCATCTCCATGGCTTCCAAAAATTCAATCTCCCAAAACTACTCCCAGAAGCGCAACAAAAAATAGGGGTCAAAGATGAGCTGATATATTTTTAACTATAATACGTGTGCATAAAATAAAAGAGGTTTTTGTATATGAATATGTTTTTGAAATAAACCTCCTTCAGTTTCCCAAGTTTCACATCTGATTGGCCACAATCTGTCCGTAAAAGAGATGACTAAACATGAGATTTCTAGGAAATGTGCATTCAAAGATTCTCCAAGTGACATGTTTTGAGTAGATTGTTCTTGCTATGCCAAAAGTGAGTTTTTTGTAATCTCTGAGTATGATTGGATAGAATTTTATAAGATGGAGGTCGATTTTTTCTAATTATGGTAGCATGGAATTTCACAAAGAGAAACTACCTTTATTCTTTTGCCCCTAATCGACTAAATCCCTTTAATGATGACTCAAGTGATGAATATGACTAAATTTATGATTCCATATCAAATATGAATCTTATACCATGACCTATATGATTACAGCCATGAGAAAGTGGAGGGAGTAACACTGACTTGACTGGTAACTAATGACAAAATCTTATTTGAAAATATAAAAAATTGACCTAGGACCCTATTAACAAACTTGAAAAAGAATATTTGATCATTGGTGACTGACTGGATTGGTAGACACTATCAGGGGAAAGGCCATCAGAGGACAATATGAAAACCGAGAACCTTCATGAGAGAAACAACAAATGGAACCTGAATAATCAAACTTCCTATAATTTATGGGACCTTAACACGTTGTAAGTTTTCTTAAGGTTTATGTCCTAACTAATGAAAAATAAAATGGTTATATGTCTCGTGTATCATATGCTAGTAAGAAGTTTGGTGTTCTTAATAGACACATGGAAAAACCAGGTGAAGAGCATGGAAATGGGTGATGATGATTGCGATGGGTATGTTTAAGTATTTCACATGCAATTGGTATTGTCAGTGGACACATGGAAAAACTAGGTGAAGAGCATGGAAATAGGTGCTTTACTATATTAGAAGAACATAATCACAAGTATCACCTACAGTGGTTCTAGTGATTTACTTAGTGGTGATGATTCAGGAGATTTGTACAAGAGGAGACCTACCTCAATTTATGTCTTGCAAGAATGAAAGGATCTATTGGGTAAGTTTTGACAAGTATAGACTGAGGTGTTCTATGATGGCCAAAGCATTGTGTATTTGACTAACAGTCCAACGTATCAAAATGGGACAATGCATCATTTTCTAAGACAATTTACTGATGGAGGTGGAATGGTCCATACTAGAGAAAATTGTGTAGACATGTTCATGTAACCGGTACTGTTAAAACAATTGTGGAGTTCTGATGGTGTTTGGCTTCTCTTCACTTGCAAAAGAGGGGATGAATGGGCTCGGGCAAGGTATGAGGTAAATTGTTTAATTTCTTGAAATGATGTAACGATCTAACCTATGTTATATATATATATATATATATATATATATATATATATATCCATGAAGTTTAGAGAGACATTTGTAAGGTGGGGTAAAACTAATTGTAAGCCTATCTTGAATAATAAGAAATACCAATCCATTCTCTATTGTCATATTTATTGCATTTAATTATTGTTTTAGGCTCTAAATCCCAACAAGGGCTATGCCTATCTCTTTGTTTCATTTATCCCTCTGGTTAGATATCCCAAGAGTTGGGTGGGCATTGCATCTCATTAGGTTATGGTGGATTGTTTTGGGAAATGGCCTCCTAAAACACTCCTATCCCCTCACTCAAGATGGAGCAATCTATCTAGGATAAAAAGAGAATGCAAAACAGGGAAATGAATCAAGGGTGTCATAAAATTGACTAATTTAGGGAAACGAAGTAGCTTCTAGCTAAACCAGACATAAGTGGGCTAGGAAATGAAGCAATTTCTAGATAAACAAGAGAGAGGTGGCCCGCTTCAACAAATATTTTGTTTGTCCATGCATACACGTATAATCTAGTGGGAGAGGGAGATAATGATTCCAATCTTTGAACTTGTGACAATGTTGTTACAACTCCTACTTATTTGCATCACTGAAGAAAATGTGTTTCATTCAACGGATTACCTTCATATTTTTCATGTGTCCACATATGATGAGGATTGTCATTTTCCATCAAAATTATGCGAGGTTACTACTCCAATCTTTTTATCCCTTCTATTGGTACCATTCAGGTGGTCAGAACCTCCACTTCCATGTCTTTCTCAATCAAATAAATAACCATTCCACCTGGTAAGTGCTAAATTATTTTAAAATGTATCACAATAACATTCACTTCCACATATTTCTCGTGTTTCAATCAAATACATAATCATTCCATGTGGTAAATAATAAATTATTTTAAAGTGTATCACAATAACACTATGTGTAATAAGGATAGGGCTGTCTAAAATCGGCATGATAGTAGTCATGAAGATTTTTCATATTTGTTAAGGATTATTTTACATGGATTGAGTGACTATCAATTAAAATTTATTTCAACTAATGACAACTTCATTGATACACTTTTGATATTTATTTTAAAGCTCACGACTTATTAACATTCACTTCCACATATTTCTCGTGTTTCAATCAAATACATAATCATTCCATGTGGTAAATAATAAATTATTTTAAAGTGTATCACAATAACACTATGTGTAATAAGGATAGGGCTGTCTAAAATCGGCATGATAGTAGGCATGAAGATTTTTCATATTTGTTAAGGATTATTTTACATGGATTGAGTGACTATCAATTAAAATTTATTTCAACTAATAACAACTTCATTGATACACTTTTGATATTTATTTTAAAGCTCACGACTTATTGATGCAACTAAGAATATTAAGATTACTATGTATAACAACTTTTTAATCATGCAAAGACGATTAAACTTTATGCATATAGCAACCTTTGTCAAGGAAAACTTACTAAAATGCACAAATACCTTGTTAGTATAGATAACAAATTTCAATGAGCATAACATACATATATGGAGCTTACAAAAGCACCAAACTCCTCCTTCTATGCCATAGGGAAGGGTGGAACTACCATAACTGCAAATTGTCGTGGGAGTATTTCCATTGAAATGGAATATTCTTATGTTTAAGTGGATAGGCGTTTTCCTTATTGGTATTGATGAGTTAATGAAGCTTTTAATTACAAATTCCAATCTTATGGCCAACATTTAATGATGCTAGCATATTCTTTGTCATCCTCCTAAATCAATGAATGAGATTTATTGTTCACAACTTCCTTGCATTTATGAATGCATCTCTTAACCTATTTACTTTTTCACATTTACCTAATCATATTAAGAAATTACTGTAACTTTATGTGATTTCCACGTTTATATGATTAACAAGAATTAATATCTCTAGAAGCCACGTTTGGATGTTAAAAAGCACTACCTATACCTCATTACCATAGATAGCAAGTATCATATTGGAATGTGAACTGATGCCACGTTTGGCCTCTGTTCAACATATCTGCCATACAACTACGAACCACAACTATCATAGTGGCTAAGCATTCCGAGCATTTCATTTTCTACCAACGATTCCAGTACTCCAAGTGATGGTTAGTCTTGAAAAACCTGACACTGCCCCTGAACGATAAAAGAATCACATATGATTACCAAATGCATTCCTGACTGATAAAAGAAATCATAAAACAATTGAAAAATATCATCATAAAGAAATGAAAGTAGTCTTTTTAGTGCTCAGATCACATGAAAAATCTTCAGGTGTGTTGTTTTTTGCACAATATCCAGGGTTTAAAGACATCAGCAGTACTCTTTAGGGTTTTAATAAATCTAAGTCGGATGTTTGTAGGGTAAACATACTGTGTAATACCAAGCGTTGCAAGCTATGAAATATGTTCGCCATATAAAGTGAAAAGTAGTCCAAGACCTTTATCTAGGTCTTCACAATCTGTAAAAAAATTGGAAGTTCCATACATAGGACTAGTATACGGTTTGTTGAATCAAGGCTTGAATTCAACCATAGTAAAGCCACTTTGGTGGTTTAGGAACTTTGGTGGTTTCATAGGTGGAGGCAGACTAGACAAACACGAAGAATAGAATAATAGCCGAAACATTGGCCCATAGGGTTTCAAGGACATAAAAAAATACATTGGAAACTCCATACACGAAGCGAGAATATATGTATGAAAGCATTGTGACTATCTTGATCATTAATTTCTGGTGTATCTGCCACATTTAACAATATAAAAGATAATATTCAATTCCGATTTATGGTATGTATTTCTCAGATGTATATTCCTGTTCGCATGCATATCGAAATCTTGTAATTACCCTATTGATCCGATCACCCATCACTTTAACCAAGGTGTCTCGGGAAGTAGGTCGATTTTCAAATCTCGTTATTGAAGTACAAGTTATTAATATTGATATGTTTTCCCTCTGTTAATGATTGCGTGGAGGCCGATAGAGGCCTTGAAGTACAAGTTATTAATATTGATATGTTTTCCCTCTGTTAATGATTGCGTGGAGGCCAATAGAGGCCTTGCTTTACGAATAACATCCTCGTGAATGATTGAATTACAGTGCATAATTATATAGAAACCACCACTGAATTCATTAACCTCATCGTTGAACTTTATAAGTCAAACTAATTTTGTAGTGCTCTTAGGTTGTCACAATTTGGGTTTTACTAATTATACAAAATCGTATTTATTTTCAAGTCTATTGTTTTGATCTCTATGGAATTGGGTTTTGTTACATCGTACTTGTGGTAGAATTGGTTTTTATTAATTCTGTCATTCCAATAGAATTAGGCTTTATTACTTCCTATTTGTAGTAGGATTGGTTTTTATTAATTTTTCCTTTGTGCTAAATTTGATTTTTTTATTAATTATGAGTTTTTATTAATAATACATCATATGTGTGATAGAATTTGGGTTTTACTAATTATACAGTCTTATTTAGTTTCAAATCGATTGTTCCATATATATAGAATTGGGTTTTATGTAGTAGAATTGGTTTTTATTAATTCAACAACAGTTTTTGATATTTTGATATTGTGTCTTAAAAGGAGTGTGTTGAGTGTTGGTTGCGTCTCTTTAATTTAAAAGTTCTTAACAACAGTTTTTGATTTTTATGTTGTATGTTGAGAGAATCTTCATATATTTATGGTACCTAAACTCCCTTATAGTATATTGTGCATTATAGCGCAATTACTTTTACATATGGTAATACATTTATAATTTTGAAAATACATAACAATGGAGATTGAATAAATGGTCTTATGTAATCTATTTAATAAATAATAAATCATTTAGGTTGAATTTATGAGAAGTGTGTTATTATTACAGTGAGAAATTTTACATATGTAAGTAGCTTTAAAATTATGAATTATTTCTTGCATATTGAGAAGAGAATAATTTTGTTAATGTTAAAGGTAACTTTAAAATTATGAATTCTTTCTTGCTTGCATATTGAGAAGAGAATAATTTTGTTAATGTTAAATGTAGTAGTTAAACTCATAATGATAAAATCTAAATGTCTTACATGCCGAGCAAACAAACCTTTAGGGTTTTATAGGTATTCCCTCCATCAAAACAATCAGTGAGTTGGTTTTCCTTTTGTTAAACCTTAAAATCAATATCAATTGGAATCATAACATTAATTGGAAACAAAATCAATATCAATGGAAATCATAACATTAATTGGAATCATAATATTAGTACTTAGTACTAGTATTACTATATTAATCATAACTTTGTCACTTCCAAACTTTCACCTAAATTATAAACTCATTTGCCCTAATTATAAACTCATTATAATAATTATAGTTAATAATAATTATTAATTAGAGTTGATAATTATAATAATAAATAAAATTTTAATTAGTATGTTATATATATAATTATAATTAATATATTAATAAAGAATATAAAGGAGTCTACAAGAATTTAATGAAATTAACATATTATAATTAGAGTTTTTAATAATTAGAGTTTTTGTCATTTCTAAACTCATTATAATAATTAGGATTAGTGTTAGGAAATCATCAAAATAATTATTATTAATGGTTATTAGAATTAGGATTATATAAGGATTAGGGTTATTTTTATTATAATTTATTTTCTAATAATAAGAAAATAATAAAAAATTAATTTAAATTCAATTTAAATAATAATATCAAACTCAATTCAAATAATAATTACAATAAAAATATCATTTAAATAATAATGGCAAGAAAATGACAATAATAAAAAGATAATTTATATTAAATTCAAATAATAATTAAAAATTAGATTTAAAATAATTGTAAAATTTTTAAATTAAAATTTTTAAAAATATTTATTAATGGAACAATAAGAGTAAATACGAGTAAATCATAGGTGTAATGGAATAATAGGAGTAAGTAATAATAATAATGGAATAATAAGACTAAACCATAATATTATATTATTAGTATTCTTATTATTTTTAAATTATTAAATGATGTCTTTAGAACAAGTATAAATAAAGTAGATTTACTATTAATGCCCTTGGAACAAGTTTAATTCATCATTTACAAAGTTCAAGATGATTTTCTATAAATGTCTTTAGAACAACTAAGACTCATAATAGTAAAGTTTAAGACGATTTGCTATCATGTCCTTAGAACATGTATGATTCTAAATTTTCTTCTATGTAATACATCGCATCAGTTCAAAGTTCATATATTTCTCACAAAGGGAACACTTCATTAATGTTGCAATGTGACAAACATAGAAATGGTGCAATGTGATGAATATAGTAATGTCACAATCTGATGAACATAGTAACATCACAATCTAACAAACAATGCAATGTCACAATATGATGAAAATAATAACATCACAATTTGACAAATAATGCAATGTCGCGATGTGACAAACATAGCCATGTTAATGTGACAAACTTAGTTACATCATGATCCAGTGAACAATGTAACATTTCATTTTGAAAAATAGTGCAACATCACAATCTGACAAACATAGCCATGTTGTCACAACGTGATGAGCATATCCCTATCATTGCAATGTGATGAACATAGTAACATAACAATCCAACGAATAGTGTAACATCACAATCTGACAAACATATCCCTTTCATCACAAATTTATGAGCGTATCCCTATCTTCGTAATGTTTCAAACGTATCGTCATGTTGCAATGTGATGAAAATATACTAACGTCACAGTGTGACAAACATTTCGAAACATCACATGTGACGAACATAACCCATTGTCCAATGTGATGTATAGACATTTTCATAATATGTTGAACATAAACCAACCTGTGCATGTGATGAACGTAACTCAATGTTGCAATTTGATGAAAAAACCCGAATGTTGTAAAGTGACGAACATAGTCATGTTGCAATAAGACAAATATAGTAATGTCACAATGTCATGAACATGGTAACGCCATAATCTAACAAGCAGTGCAACACCACAATGTGACGAACATATCTATGTCATCACAATGTGATGAACATATCCATGTCATTTGAATGTGACTAACATAGTAACATCACAATATGACAAACATAGCCCCATCGTCGCAATGTGACGAGCATACCCATGTCCTCACAATGTGTCGAACATATCCTCATGTTGCAATGTGATACAAATATATCGACGTCACAATGTGACGAGCATACCCATGTCCTCACAATGTGTCGAACATATCCTCATGTTGCAATGTGATACAAATATATCGACGTCACAATGTGACAAAAATTTCTAAACATCACAATGTGATGAACATAACCCACTATCAAAATGTGACATACCTATTCAATTCCATATGTGACATACCTACTTCGTAATGTGATGACCATAACCTTAGGATGTCATGTGACGAACAAAACCTGATCCACATTGGAATGCAATAGTGCCATAGTAAACCATCATTAAACATAATCAACATGACCCAGCATAATCAGCTGCACATGGCCTATGAAGGTCATCCATGGGTATGGTCAATCATACTCATCCTCAATTAATCATAGTCAACCATGGTCATGGGCAACCATGATCAACAATACTCAACTTCGGTCCACGTCAAGCTCAACCATAGTTCACCATACTGAACCATGGAAAACCATAGTCAACAATGGTCATGGTCAACCATAGTAGACCATACTCTTGGTCATGATCAACAATAATTTACCATAGTTAAGGTAATGGTCAACCATAGTCATAGTTAAGGTCAAACATGGTGAATTTAATCCATAGTCATGGTAACCCATGGTCATGGCCATCCATGGTAATCTATGGACAACAACTATCAAACATGGCTAACCATTTTCAACCATGGTCAACCATAGTCAACCATAGTTAACATTATGCTCAACCATGGTCAACCATAGCCAACCATAGTAAACCAAAGTCAACCGAGGTCTAGCAAAGTTAATCATGGTCGTAGTTAGTGTCATGGACACTAACTATCAACCATGTTCAAGCTCAACGAAAATCAACCATGGTCATGGTAATGCATAACCATGGTCAACCATAGTCAACTATAGTAAACCAAAGTCTAAGAAGATCTACTGAAGTTAACCATGGTCATGGTCAACCATAATTAAGCATGGTCATGGTAAACTAAAGTCAACCACAATTAACTGTGGTCATGGTCAATCAAGGTGAACCATGTTTAACCATAGTCAACCATAATCCCCCAAAGTAAACCAAGGTGTAACAAAGTTAACCATAGTCATGGTCATTCTCATGGTGAAACATAAGAAACCATGATCATGGTCTACCATAGTCAACCATAGTCTATCATAATCAACCATTGTCATGGTCGACGTGGTCATCCATAGTCAACTATTTCCAAAACATTTCATTATTATTTATATCGAAATTTTTATTCAGAAATCTACTAATCTTCATGCATAGTCCTCATCAACTATAGTCAACCATAGTCAAGGTCAAGATCAACCATTGTTATGGTTAAGGTCAACCATGACCAATGCCATCCATTGTCATGGTCAATGATGTTCATGACCAACCATGGTCATCTATGGTCAACTACTATTAACCATAGTAAACCACAATCAACCAAGATCAACTTTAGTGAAGGTGGTACTTAATATCCTTTAAAAATGCTATATTATTACTTTGTTAATGTATTATTACTTTATTAATCTATTAATTTATTATTGTATTAATATTTTAATGTATATTTATGTAGAAAATGTATTATTAAGGTATTTTTACTTTATTAATGTATTATTTATACTTATTACTATAATATATTAATTTACTTTTTAAATACTTTATGACTTTTTTATTAATAAATTAATTAATAAAACTTTATTAATATATTAATGTTTTAATTAATAATTATTTTTCAATATATTAATTAATTAACTAATACATTAAAGATTATTGTAATATTGTATTAATATTATATTAATTTATTATTGTATTAATATTTTTTAATGTTATAATATAATAATATTTTATTAATGTATATTATTAATATAATATATAGTTTGAGTGGGCCTAATAGTTAAGAACATGTGTTTTCTCTTAAAAGATCATGGGTTCAAATTCAGAGGTTTCTTACATAACATGGTGACAAGTTTCTTACACAAAAGATCTGTATCTACTTCACTCTTTCCAATCATGTAATACTTAAACACAACTATAAGACCTCAAAAGCAGGAATATAATAGAGGTATTGGTTTCTCATTTTATAAATACATAATATAAAGGTATTTTTACGGCACCCTTGGTATTCACCTAACATTAGTTCACCTTAATTTTTTCATTTTTAAAATTTTAATATTTATTAGTTTTTTTCCACCTTTTAAATTTTAATATTTATTAGTTTTTTTTTACTAATATTTATATTATTAAGAATGAAATTGGTAATATATGATTTTGTTTTTTTTTTCAAAGGTCACTTTGCTATCTTTTCTTCCTCAACTATGATTTTTCTTTTCTTAAATTTAAAAATACATAATCTACCTAAAAATTTAAGAATACATAATCTGAATGGGAATGAGTACATTTACTGTACATTCAGACAACAGAAGTCGAGACTACGACTACATGAGGTAGCAAGCTAGTCATTGGATTTTTTTTATTAGTATTATGTTGAAAGATATTGTTGAACTGTTTTATGTTTTAGTGTTTTTTTATCAAAACTGGTTAATATAAATTTAAATGAAATTTTAATTTTATGTTATTTAAATTGCAATTTCAAATACAAAAATAAATTCATAATATTAAAAAAATCCTAAAATATTAAGATTATTTAGACTTAACCACTTAATCCAACACTTTTAAACTAAATTTTAACCAAAAGTAAATTAAAAAAATCCAAAAAAATCAAAACTTAAAAAGTTTATCCTACTTATAGTAGGATATGTTTACATTTTCTTACAGTAACTTGCTACCCTTTAACAACTCCCTTTCTTAAAATGCTTTTTAAACTCCAAGTCGTTTTATGCTAAAGACAAATTAACTATACTTTGTTCGAAGCATTCGAATTACACACGTTTCAATCCTTTACTCGTTCTCTTTTATTTCTTACATTGGGTTTGACTTATTGCTCTTAGATATAATACTTGGAAAGTCTTTCGATCTCTCTCCTAAATAAAAATATAGGACTTCATAGGTAAATTTTAGTGGAGAAGATGTTCAAGTTTTGGTTGTGGGATGAAGGTATTTTGGTGCAAAC
Organism: Picea engelmannii; assembly: GCA_009831015.1. Classification (NCBI taxonomy): domain Eukaryota; kingdom Viridiplantae; phylum Streptophyta; class Pinopsida; order Pinales; family Pinaceae; genus Picea; species Picea engelmannii. The sequence continues at coordinate 50,672 of ML797629.1, forward strand.
AAAAATACAAATGAAATCACAAAAAATAAGCAAATAAATACTTAAGACTATATAAAAGAAAAGATCAAATGATATTTCTATATCATAGCACAACCACATAATCCTAACACAACCACATAATTTGTAAGTGATAAACTCAGATAGGCCATGACAACATGATGAACAATTTAACTATTTTTTAATGTATTAATTAATTAATTAATTTTTATTTTAATAACTTTAATTTTATTAATTAATATATTATTAATAATTTTAATTTTAATTTTAATTAAAATCACTTAATTTTATTAATTAATGTGTTATTAATATCTCTAACTCTAATTTTAATGGTAATAATTTTAAATCTAATTTTATCCAAACCTGAACACTTGGAAATAATGGAGAAAGTGTTAGTTATAAGCGCCAGTTGTAAGCACCAGTTATAAGCATCAGTTGTGAGAGTCAGTTATAGGCGTGTTAAGAATCAGTTCTTAGTTAAGAGTCCAGTTGTCTTTGGTTTGCATGTAACCAACTCGGGAGAGTCTTTTCCTATATAAAGATGTAATCCGTCTTCATTGAATAATAAGAAGTGAGCGTAGCCTCACCGTGGTGTTTTGCTCGTATATTTTATCTTGGTATCAGAGCGAGAAGGAAAGAGACAGATCGTTGTGGTCTGTGGTCTGCGGGATCGTTTTGAGGAGGACCCAACTGCTGAGTTTTGTGTGGAGCATCCCTGTTCTTGCACGATCTGTTGAAGAGATTGCTGCTCACTTCCAGCATATGCGTGGAGAGTTTGTTGCAGTGACCGATTTACTGCATGGAGCGTTTGCTGTTGAGGGTGCCTGAGTGTTGTCTCTCTGCTGCGTATTTGCCTTTGAGTGGACCTGGTGAGTATTCTTGCATGCATGGACTTTGCTGCGGGAGTTTAATTTCGGATTTGCATGCATGAGCATGGAGGTAGTTTGCATGCAGCGTGGAGTTTGAATCGTTAAAAATCCGTGAGTTTGGGTGCATGCATGAGAAATCGTGAGTGGAGTTTAATTCTGGTGCATGCGTGAGTTTTCTTTAAATGGATATATGGATGCGCGAGTTACATACGTGGATATATGGATGAGTGGATATTAGTGGATATATGTTAAAGTGGAGCATTTAAAGTTCATTCATTTTTTATTATCAAAAGTGAATGCATGTGGAGTTTTTATATAAAAGTTTTAATATATGAGCTTTAATTTTTTATATGTAAAGCTTTGAATGGGAGTGCAACATTGTATTGTTTTATTAAGTGGATACTTTTTAAAGCATGAGGTGAAGAGGGAGTTATAAGTTTTTTTAAACAAGTGGAGATTTTGGATATTAAGGTGGATGCATGCATGATTTAAGTTGACAATAGAAATATATTTGGATCGGTGGTATCTGAAGGCAGAGCGACAGAAATTTGCATATCCTTGGTGATTTTCTTGCAGAGACTAAATTGCAGCGATGACGAATCCGCTGGCAGAGACCTACCTCAACGAAGCCAACAAGTTAGATGGCTCGAATTTCATTAACTGAAAATTCAAGATGCAGACGCTCATGGAGGGCTATGGTGTCTGGAACATTGCGAATGGAACCGAACTAAAACCTGTTGCGGCTGCAGGTACGACAGTAGCAGAGATCCAAGACTGGGAGAAGTGCGAAAACAAGGCAAAGGTATTGTTGCGCATGTCAGTTAAAGATAACATAATTCCACATATTAGAGACGCTACAACTTCTGTTGAAACATGGACAGCTCTTAAAGCATTGTATGAAACTAGCAACACAAATCGCATTTTGTTCCTGAAAACTAAATTGCTAGGCATTAAGATGGATGGAAACGAATCTGTTAGTTCATTTTTGGGTCGCATTAAAGAGGTGAAAG
>ML797629.1:88349-105078 GCA_009831015.1 Picea engelmannii
ACCACCAGAAATGGCATGAAATGTACTATCCATATAGAATAGTATTATCTGAAAATATATCATAACTCATACCATTACCCATCAAACAAACTTGGGTCCATTACCCAAACCTGGGGTCTCCAACTTCTCATGGCCATAACTCTGTAACCGTGAGGAATTATGTGACGTTCCACATACCACCAGAAATGACATGATAGGCACTATCCATATAGGATATTTTCCCTCACAAATTCACTTTCCTTTATCTCATTATTCCACAATTAAGTATGGGTTCTCTTACTCCACAAAGCGTCTTCCTGTGAGGGATTTCACCATAAGGGGACCACTTTGGAGTTCATCCATATTTACTTCTTATCAACCATGACAAAACAATAATGATTCATATTTACATCAAACAATATTGGGTCCAATACCCAAACCTTTGTGCTACGGGGCTTTCTTCAAGAGTTGACATCAATGACAACCAACCTTAATCAACAGATCCTTCTTCCTTGCGTTACACCACAAAGCCCCGCATAGTATCTTACAATGATTTTCACTTGGCTCTGCGAGTCTCACAGAGTATGCATGAAGCCTTACACTTCTTGATCACACAGATCCCACTCTTATAAATTAGCCAACTTTCACAACACTTGCGCACTATTCAACTACTTATTACATTGCCTAGCCTTCTATTTATACATACAAAATAGGCCTAAACATGGGTAAACCCATGGGCCGACATCCCATTCTCGTTACATATTCCAAAATCCCAAAAAGGACCCAAAAAGGGGCCGAGATACTTCAATATCTGCTTCGTCTTGTGCTCTGTCTTTGGCAAGCTGTCAAAGTCCCAAAATAGGTCAACTTGACCAAGGATCTCCCAAAACTTGGTCAAGGGCCAACAGGCCCCCAACACTCACCTCTGACTTGTCTCGAGTCACTCTGGTCTAACTAGTTCTACTTCAAACACCTTGAGCTTGGTTCGAGATGCTTTGACCTACTACTGTGCTACAACCTCCTTTACAACGAACTCATGGATGACTGTATCATTAATAGGTCCCTCTAGACATTGTTCTACTGTAGTGACAACCTGATCTAGCTCTGCTCCTTGGCCTTATACCTCTGTAAACAACTGATAGGCCTTATCTTGCACATGTTGGAGTTTCTGAGTTATCTCCATAACTATGCTCTGGATAGTATGGATCTGTTGTTGTGCAGTGAATTTCTCTTGGGAGTGCTTCATTCTTTCCACAAATGACAGGGACTTCAGCTGCGCCTGTATCTTTTCGGCTTGATACTTCACCTCTTGGAGTTGCGAATCTAGTGCTCTTAATTCTGGAATCTTAGAAAGTCATTCATATGTCAGGGAATTACGATCAGTGAGCTACTTACATTCCAGGGTAAGAGCCTTGAGCCTTTCAACTGCGCTCCTGACAGTTGCTTCCCTTTGGTCTCTTACATTTTGAGGGGTCTCGAGTACTGTGCGTAGCTCCAAATCTGCTATGTGTTGTTGTAGCTGTTGGATCACTTCTTCAAGTTGCGCTACTTGCTGTGGAACTCGCTCTTCGTACTTTACTTCTACGACTGTCACAGAGAGAAGTGCTATGTTGACCATTTCCTTTACTTCGAGTTTCTCCACTAGAAATTGTTCCTTTTCTTTCTTTAGTTGAGATTTTCCTTCATCCAACTTCGCTTGGAGAACATGATTTTCCCATTCTGCAGAACTTAGTTTCTCTACAGGTACTCCATGTACTTGTGTCAAAGCCTGGGTGGCTTGCGTTGTTTCTTCTTACGCTCGTCGAAGATGAGATTCGAATGTATCATCTAGGAGGTGGAGTTGAGCTGGCTCATCTCCCAATTCTAGTTCCCCTGGCATAGTGGAGACTGTGTGGATGGACTGTAGGGCCTGTTGTACCCTTCGGAGTTCAGTCTCAATTCTATCATACATATCCTCTTGCTTTGCTTCTTGTTTCTCTGCTATTTCCAGTGAAGCATCGTTTAGGGATGCTACGAGGAAGTTGAAGTCATCAGAGGTGAGGACGGTCTGCATCTTGGTCATGGTGGCCTTCAATTTCTTCCGAAAGGAAGGTTTCAGAAGCGAACCTTTCCTCTTCTTCAGGGGATTAGCCTCGTCACCCTGTTGTTGTTCGACCTCTTTTTCATTCAACTCTTCACCATCACCTCCTTGCTCTGGTGAGATGGAAGTAGTCTTCACGGATGCACTATTTAAATCCTGAACCTCTTCAGTTTTCTTTGTCCTACTAGGTCCGAGTGTATCTTGAACAGTTTATGGGTTGTCGATGTCAAATATCTCCACAGGGTTTGCTAGAATGAGGAGGTCCATCGACCAGTCCTTGGTGATATCCTCCAAGTCCTCCTCTATTAGCTTATAGTAGGATTGGAGTTGTTGCTTGTGTGCGTTAGCGCGCGTTGTGATGTAAATAAAATGTCGGTCTGTGTTGAACTTCATCAAGGGCCTGAACTGGTGTAGAGTGTTCAAAGTGATGCGAGACTCATACTGGATGGTTGTCTTCAGCTGGTTGTAATAAGTATTAAAAACAACATTGGACTGTCATTGTTTATTCATATCGCTTGAGTACCACAATGTACTGAACTTCGCAGCCAATGGTTTGAAAGGATCAATGTCCAGGAAGGTCACACCTTCCGGCATCTCCTAGGCAATAAAAAATATTAGGATTAATAGCCAACTGAAATGAAATTTGTAACCTTGATCCTGGGCTTCTCTGCAGTCGAGTTCTAATTGGTTCACTAGGTACTTCACCCAGTTCATCTGAAGTCCTTATGTGCAGTTCCCTGCGAAGTCAACTACAAAACCAGTGACTTGGGTGGGTCGGTTGTTTCGTACTAACTTCCCTGCAATCAATTGACAGGTGAGGCACACTGCACCACTCGGAATAGAAGCTACTTTGTAACCTCACGTGCCCTTCTTGACATCACCATAAGTATCCTTGATTCGTTGTGCTAGAGCGCGATCCATGGATTTTCCTGGGTAAAACTATTGTGGATCAGGTCCTTGCATACTTTAACCCTCTTATCTGATTGATCAACATCGAATCAACTGTTATATGGTGGTTTAGCCACAAAAAACCTCCATGGTAACAAGACAACAATAGTTTGACACATGCATTCACCTCTTGGTGTCGTCCGAAGTGAGGAATCTTCATGACATTGAGTAGGGTGGACTGTGTGAGGTTATGGGTCCATGATTGGGGGATTATCTTTGAATTCTTCCCCTTAGTTCGGGTTAGGTACTTATGTACGTCAAGCATGTTGTAAAATTTTTGATCTCTAAGGTTGAAGTCACTAAACTTCAACACTACAATCTCATCTTGGTCTGCTTGAACTGTGCATATCCCCTTCGGGAGGTACGGAGTGACCAAGGCATACTCAAAATATATGTATTGATTTATTGCACTGCTCAGAGGTGGTAGATAGGTGGGTAAGATGGTCAAAATCAATTTAACATTCTCTATATCATCCATGTGCTTGGATCTCTTTTCATTGGATGGTCGGGATGGTCTGGATCCGTGAGAAGTGGACAGAGAGGTTGGTAGTCCTCTCATTGAGGATGCTTGTATACTTGTAGACATCGACATGAATCTTTCAGTCATGAGTTCGATCAAAACTTCTTCAACAAATTTCTCTGCAGAGCTCGACTCATCCGACATACACACTCGGGGTTAAAAATCTCGGGTTCAGAGGGTAACTCAAACATAGTAATGAGATAGAGAGAAAGAGAGTGATGATCACTGTATAAACTAGACTTAGTCTGCAGGCTCAAATTCTCAATTGGAAAAAGTGTTCTCGGTGTGTGGCATGATGGGATAAATAGGTAACTCGGCAACGTGTCGCTTGCAACGGGTATGAAGCCTTCCTTAACTCTGACCTTTCTTTTATGGCACAGTCCCAATAGTCAGACGGTGAGTTGTCTATCCATAAATGTCTTGCTATCAGTTTGGGTCATTGGTCTAACAGTTATAATGTCCCCAACGGCTATATTGATTCATCATGGAGAAGTTCCATATGTCGTTGTTCTGATATCCTGGCGAAGCTCCAATTTTGAAAATTTTTCTTTTGCGAGGTTTCCTCTAGAACCTTCTACAACTTGTTGATCTTAGCTCGCTTCTTACTTATCTTTTTAGCCTTCTTCCCAGTGAGCTTCGTCTCGGTGTGCCTTTTTCCATTATGATCCTTAGCTTCTTTTGGAATATCTACTTTGTGTTGTTGAGATTCTTTCCTAAGATTCAAGGGTAACCCTTCTTCTTCATCTGGAATAGGTACTTCAATCTTCAATGGTTCTTCTAGTGTTCCTACAATTTCGACATACAGGTTGCTAGTGTTAACTAGATTTGATATGTTCTTATGTTATTCAATCAAGTGGGTGATCCTTCTAGTTATGAATTCTTTTAACTCTTTCTTCTTCTACTCCAAGATTCTTTCTTCTTTTTTTTGGGCCTGATCTCCTTCAATCCAAGGTTTTCCTAGTAACATATCAAATGGAGCGCTAACCTCAATAAATTTAACAACTTCAAATTATTCCTCTGTCGAAGTTCCCTTGGCATTCATAGATATCTGGGTGATCTTTCCACATAGGTTTATTAGTTTTCCTCTAAATAACCCTATTCCTCTCAATGAAGGAATCATAGAAGGCTTTCCTAGAATTTCCCAAGTTCTTTTTGTCATGATATTCACTTGTGTTTCCTCATCCAAAACACAATCAATTTCAAATTCTCATATTCTTGCTTCAATGCATTATTTTTCTTTGAACATCTCTGGTAATATGACATGTCGATGATCATTCAGGGTTTCTTTCATTTGTAGCAATACTTTTTTTTATTCTTCCTAGGATTCTGTCATAATCTTAGTTTCTGGATCTGCCTTATGATTTTCTTGATTCATATTCATTTTTTCAACCTTATCAATCATTCTAGGATAATCCAATACTTCATGGTCCATAGCTTTACAACAAAGACAACTAGGTCTTCTCCCATGGCATTCCTTAGTAATATGTCTGGGTTTTCTGTAATTGTAACAAAGGGTTAATCCTCTCTTTCATTTAAATGATCCTCGACCTTTCCTGTACTGCGCACTAGGATCATGCTAGCTAACCTGCAAAAAATTATTTATAGGATCATGCATACACTTATTAGTCCAAATATCCTTTCTATGCATAGGTATAACATATTTTTCACTATTCTTATCAGATCTACTCATATCAAATATTATTTCATCTATTAATACCCTAGTTTTCAAGCTAGGACAGAATTTATCAAACATGCCTAGATTCATACTTTTGAAACAAAAACGTCCACTATTCTTACTTCTACAAGGCACAAAGCTTTCAGATCTAGAACTTTTCCACTATTCTTACCTTTATCAGAGCACAGAGCTTTCATATCTTACCTATTTTAATCAAGAATCCTCACTTTTACCTTTCTTAGGGCACAAAGATTTTGTATCTTACCTCTTTTCTTCAGATCAGACTTCTTTTCCTTAGCACAAAGCTTGCCAAACTAGTAGAGTATTGTGCATTCGAGCAATAGATCTACGCATAGAGCTTTCACAATTTCAGATCAAATCTTTGCACAAAGATTATTTTTCCTCAGTTCCCAGCAATCACAGTTTCAGGTATTGACAACAAAACCATTTGTTAGCACAGGGGCATACCTAGGGTTCAACACTATGATAGTGCACCAACAAAACCCTAACTACTGGCCCTTTCAGAAACACCTGCGAAGCAGATGAAGTCTCACCCGATGTAGAGGCAGGGGTGGTTGCAGGACTCAGGTGTCTGCAACCTTAGTTGGGACACAGATCTATGATTATAACACTTAGTAGAGCACTTAGCACTGTTAGTTCATCATTTTATAATCAATATCTACTCCGCAGAGTAAATAGAGCATCGCACCATTCATTCTGATCTAATGTATATAAGCACTTAGTAAAGAAATTAGATCAGATCTAGCATATTCAAGCACTAAGAAAGTTCACAGATGTCAGATCTAGCATTTAGATTCATCATAAGCACAAAGCATAAATAGATCTATCTATCAAAGCACTTAGCACATTGCACATAAACACATCAGAACATCGCACAGAGAAAAATAACACAATATTTACGTGGTTCACACCCACCCTAGGGCTACGTCCACCAACTCTTCTTCTTTATTAGCTTCTTCAATGGGTTACATGCACAGAGCCTCAAAACCTTACTTCACATAGGACAGAAGATATGTGCAACTTGCTATATCCTTCTTCCTTGTGTTAGAGCACAAAGACCCCCACAGTCTCTTACAATGACTTGCACTTGGATCTGCAAGTCTCACATAGTATGCATGAAGCCTTACACTTCTTGATAACACAGATCCCACTCTTAGCACTTAGACAACTTGCACAACACTTGTGCACTATTCAACTACTTCTTACATTGCCTAGCCTTCTATTTATACATACAAAATATGCCTAAACATCGGTAAACCCATGGGTCGACATACCATTCCCGTTACATATTCCCAAATCCCCAAAAGGACCCAAAAAAGGGCCGAGATCTTGCGATCTCTACTTCGTCTTACGCTCTGTCTTTGACAGGCTGTCGAAGTCCCAAAATAGGTCAAATTGACCAAGGATCTCCCAAAACTTGGTCAAGGGCGACATGGTTCGTCCATCTCAGTCTTATTTTGAGTTTTATTGTGAGTTGCAGCTCGCCTCCTCAAGCCATTCAGGGACATGTTGGCAATTTGGTCTGAGGGCATAAAATCCAAATTGAGAATCATATCATAATTTTGTAATATCCTGCATGTCTATTTGGCCAAATCCCACCTGAACACACTACCCACAATCACTCAACATAGTGTTCTTAAATATCAACCTCTTCTTCCAAATTTTCACTATGCCTCATTGGGTAAAACCCTAGTCCCAGAGATCCTGCAACAAATGATTTCGTGAAAAACAAAGTTATATCACAGGGTCCCCACTAGCTAAAACCTGATTCCTCGAATCTAATAAAATCGTCGGTTCTTCCATCCAAGTCTCAGTTTTATTTTTATCACAAGTTGCAACTTGCCTCCTCAAGCCATTTAGGGACATGTTGACAATTTTCTCAGGGGGCATAAAATCTAAATCGAATAGCATAACTAAGTTTTGTAAGCTATCACACATCTATTTGGCCAAGATTGATGTTATCACACAACCCACAATCACCTGGCATGATGTTCTTGAAAATCAACCTCTTGTTCAAAATTTTTGTTATGCCTCATTGAGAAAAACCCTAGTCCCATAGATCCTCCAGCAAATGATTTTATGGGAAACAAAATGACAATGGAGGGGCCCCACTAGCTGAAAGACAATGCCTCAAATCTAATGCAATCAACGGTTTGTCCATCTGAATTCTGGTTTGAGTTATATCACAAGTTGCAACTTGACTCCTTAAGCCATTCAGGGACATGTTGACAATAGACCTAGACCTAAACCATTACCATGACATAGAACTAGACCTAGACTAAACCATGACCTAGACCTAGACCTAGACCTAGACCTAGACCTACAACATTACCATGACCTATACAATGACCTGGACCATGGAAAGACAAGCCATGCCAAGGCAATGTATTCCAAGGAAAGGCATGCCAAGGCAATGTCTAGGTATAGGTCTAGGTCTGGGTATGGCAATGCAAGGAAAGGAAAGGCAAACCAAGGCTAAGAAAATATAGACATGGAAATTCAAGGAAAGGTCTAGGTCTCGGTCTCGGTCTACATGCTATATCTTGTTATCAAAATTTATTGAGTTGAAATATTAGTTTTTATTTCTTTGATTCCAAATAAGGCCTTGAAGTTATGTTGTTTTTCATGCAATCCAAAAGAAATTATCGATCAATAATATAATGAGACTACACCATAAGGATGGAAAATCAACCTATTTAGTGACATCTCTTTCTATGTAAATCATATTAATTATGATAATCCATGTTTCACAACTATGAAGATACCTAAGATATATGAATAAAGAGAGATTATGATTTGACATTGAAATTCTCATGCGAGTATTTTATCTAAGATAGATGGGACAACAAGTTATAGAGTTGCAAGCTGAATGAATCCTTTGATTGTAATTTTTAGGTATTAAACTTGTTCATTTGGTCCACACATTATTTTTGTAAGGAAAAAAAAGGTTTGATACATGAATTCCATTATTGTTTTATTAAATTAACTTGAAAAACAATTCTCTCTAACGATGAAAATAACTATATTTTTACAAACAATCAATTTTTTTAATATCATAATGAGAGTACCTTTTAAATGAAATATGGTTATCCAAGGAAAGGCAAGGAAATGCAAGGTAAGGAAATGCAATTCTTGCCATGTAAAGTCAATGAAAGGCATGCATGATAATTAAAGGTAAGGAAATGCATGGAAATTCAAGGAAATGCAATGCATGGCATGGAAAGGAAAGGCATGACATGGCATGGCATGGCAAGGAAAGACATAGAAAGGCATGTAATGGCAAGGAAAGGAATGGCATGGCATGTAATGGAATAGGAAGGAAAGGAATGACAAGGCATGGCATGGAAAGGCAAGGAAAGGAAAAGAAAGGCATGGCAAGGCAAGGAAAGACATGGAAAGGAAAGGCAAGGCATGGCATGACATGGTCTCACAATGCAATACAAGTCATGGATTAGCAAGGAAAGGAAACACAAGGCATGTCATGGCATGGAAATATATTGAAAGGCATGGAACAAAATGGAAAGGCATGGAAAGGTATGGAAAGGAATGACGTGCCATGAAAAGGAAAGGCATGCCATGGCATGGCATGAAAAGGAAAGTCATGGAAAGGCATGGAATGGAAAGGAAAGGAAAGGCATGAAATGGAATGGTATGGGATGGCATGGCATGGAAAGGAATGTCATGTCAAGGAAAGGCATGGAAATTCAAGGAAATGAAAGGCACGACCTGACATGGTAAGGCAAGGAAAGACATGGCATGACAAGACCTGACATGATAAGGCAAGGCATGGAAATGCAAGGAAAGGCATGGCATGGTGAGGCATGGAATGGAATTCCAAGGGATGGAATGGCATGTAAAGAAAATAAAATGAAAGGAATGGCATGTCATGTCAAGTGAAGGCATGGAATGGCAAGGCAAGACAGTGCAAGGCATGCATGGAAAGGCAAGACAGTGCAAGGCATGGTATGGGATGGCATGGAAATGCAAGGCATGGAAAGGAAAGGAATGGCATGGAAAGGCATGGAATGGAATGTCAAGGAAAGGAAAGGAAAGGCATGGCATGGAAAAGAAAGGTATGGCAGGGCATGGCATGGAATGGAAAGGAAAGGTATGGCAAGGCATGACACGGAAAGGCAAGGTAAGGCATGGAAAGACATTGAATGGCATGGCATGGAAAGGAAGGGCATGGATTTGCAAGGAAAGCAAAGGAAGGGCATACCATGACATGTAAAGGCATGAAAAGGAATGGAATGATATGGCATGGCATGACCAGGAAATGTAGGTCATGGGATGGAAATACATGGCATGGTATGGAAAGGAAATGAAATGAAAATAATGTCATAGAATGACATGGAAAGGAAGGGAAAGGCATGGCATGGAAAAGCATGAAATGGGCCAATGGCAAGGAAAGGAAAGGCAATGAAAGGGATGGCATGGCATTTCATGGAAATGAAAGGAAAGGAATGACATCGTTAAGTCAAGACATGGCATGGAAAGGCATGGCATGGAATGGAAAGGAAAGGAAACGTGAGACATTGCATGGCATGGCAAGGCAATCCAAGACATGGTATGGAAAAGAATGGCATGGAATGGCATGGAAATACAAGACATGGCATGGAAAGGAAAGGAATGGCATGGCATGGAAAGGAAAGACATGGGAAGGAAAGGAAGTGAAAATCAAGGCAAGCCATGGCATAACATGGGAAGGAAAGGAATGGCATGGAAATACATGGCATGGCGTGGCATGTCAAGGCATGGAATGGATTTCCAAGGAAAGGAAATTCATGACATGGAATGGAAAGGCATGACAAGGCATGAAAAGGCATGACATGACATGTCATGGCATGGAAAATCAAGGCAACGCATGTCCTCGAATGGCATGGAAAGGAAATGAATTACATGACATGGCATGGCATGGAAAGGAGAGGTATGGCATGGCATGGCATGGCAAGTAAAGACAATGCAAGGCATGGCATGGAAAGGTAAGGCAAGGCATGACAAACCAAGGAAATACATGTAATGGCACATAAAGGAAAGGCATGGAATGGCATGGCATGGCATGGAAAGGAAATGAAAGGAATGGAAAGGAAAAAACACTTCATTGGATGGAAATAATTTTTTTTATATAAATTTAAGTCATGTGTCCCTAGAAAATTTGTTTTTTTTTTATTGGGATAAAAAATGTTCAGTTTTTTGTGATGTTTGTTTCATTGAAATACATAGTTTGATTTGATTTTTTCCTTTCATAATGTTATGGAAAGATATATATTTATTTTTGTATAGGTTAAAATGGGAAGCTACATGGAAAGACCTGCAAGGAGGGATTAGTCTATTTTAGATCATTGTTGTTTTCTAGGGATTTGTAAATTTAACAACCTGTATTTTGTCCTCAGAAGGTTAGAACTTTGATTTTTACTTATCTTAGTGATTCATTGCTTAGAATTTGTTGAGTTTATTTAGAATGATATAGAAATTTGATATGTATACATATGGATCTATGTAGGTATTGTGTGATATAATTTTTATTGTTATATGCTTATATGTTTATAGTTTTATGATTTGTTTAAACATGCAAATTGAAATGTGGAACTTTGGTATGTGGATACTAGTTCATAATTGTGTATAATAGATGCAAGGCCTCATGTAAGTAAACACACATTTATTAATTGAACATTAATACAAATAAGGATTCTCATATGAAATTCATAATGTATATGCATAAATATGAACTATGTGATATCCACATCACTATAGTGTTGAGGTGACCATGGAATGGAATGGCATGGAAAGGCAAGGCATGTCATGTAAAGTGAAGGAAATGAAATACATAACATGAAAAGGAAAGGAATGGAAATGAAAGGCATGCAATGGTAAGGCAACACAAGTCATGGAATGGCATGGAAAGGAAAGACAATGCAAGGCATGGAATGACATGGCATGGCAAGGAAATGCATGGAAATTCATGGCATGACAAGCTAAGGAATGCCATGCCATGGAAAGGCATGGAAACAAAATGAAAGGAAAGGCATGGCATGGCAAGACATGGAATGCCAAGGAAAGGAAAGAAAATGCATGGCAAGGCATGGCATGGCAAGGCATGGAATGCCAAGGAAAGGAAAGGAAAGAAAAGGCATGGCAAGGCATGACATGGAAAGAAAATACATGGCAAGGAATGGCATGGCAAGGAATGACATGGCAAGGAATGGCATCGCTAGGAAAGAAATGCCATGGAATGACATGTCATGGCATGGCATGGCATGGGACAACAAGTGAAAGCAAGGGAAGGAATGTCATGGCATGGAAAGTCAAGAAAATGCATGGTAAGGAAAGGCATGGAAAGGAAATATAAGGTAAGGGAGCACAAGGAAAGGCAAAGGCAAGGCAATGCAAGGAAAGCAAGGGAAGCAAATGCAAGGAAAGGAAAGGCTAGGAAAGCAAGTCAATAATAGGCAAGGAAAGGAAAGGAAAGGATAATAATTGATCACATACTTTGTTTTGGACACCCTATCAACTTGAAATATTGCACATTCATCCATGGATTTGGCTACCTTGAAATTCACAAATGTGGAGTGGTTGCATGCATGAACATTATTGGAGAGAACATTCTCCGTGGAAATTTGGAATTTGAATTGTCTTGATGCCTATTTTTGGTGGTGTGTCCCATTCATGATACTTATTTGGTGCATACTACTATTTTTTGACGAGGGCAAATTGCTTTGGAGAGGCTAATGACCACATGTGTAACATGGTCAACCATGGATTGAGGAGAGATCTAACTAATTCATTATTATAATATTTATTTAACTTGTCATGGAGTTAGCTAGAAAACAATAATATTTTATTGTATAAGATAAGAGACTCACTCTATAAATAAGAGTTCTCTCTCCATTGTAAAGGGTGGATAATTTGGGTATTTAGGAGCTTTTCTCTTGGGATACATTGTAGAACATTTTTGCAAGATTAATGGATAATTTGAGGTATATTTTCATTTGATGTGAGGCTTTATTGTGCACTCATATTTTATGTGTTGATTTTCTATTAAGGAACCCTTGTAACATGCTTTGATTGCTATTATAATGAACCATGCTTCATTTTGGATAGGGTAATGTGAGGTTTCAACTCTCTTTTTTATATTGTGATTATGTTAGCCTACATGATTGTTATTATTGGTTCCTAGAGTCTTAACTAGGATGGGTCTTCAGTCTTTTGTCAAACTTAGGTAATGAAAACCATTAATTGCTTATGTATTTAAAACTTAGCAATAGTTTACACCATAATAGATTCATTAATGCTTAACGCAAGTAATTATAATAACCTTATAAAAAATGAACTATTCTTACTTACATAGACTTCATTAACACTTTAAAAAGTAATTAATAAAATTAAATAAATTGATACATTCATACACATAAAAATAATACACTTTGAAACTTATACATTCCTCAACATAAAATGTAGGAACAATGAGATTCATAAAAAATATGCCATGAAATGTGTATATGTGTGTGTGTGTGTGTGTATTCAACATCGTCTAATTTGTATATATTTACAAAATAGAACCTTGTGACCAATATACAAAATGACAACAAGTTTTATAACATAAAAAAAACAAGCATAAGGTGTCTGAGATGCAAAATGGTATTCATTTTTCACTCATTGACCACTACCACCCTCCCCACCCTTAGGAGCATCCTGGAAACTGATATTTCCTATCTTTCTCAAAGAATCACCTCGAGTGGTTTTGGGCCTAGGCATAATTCGTCACTCAAGAGACCACAAAAAGAAAAAACATTGTTATATGTTTTTTTTCAGGATGAATTAAAAGACTTACAAAATGATAGTTTGTAATTCAACATAAGAAACCTCACCGCAGATGGTACTAACAATCGTGAGGGTGTTACCCTCCTGCACGACCCTAATATCTCAGCGATGCCACCTTGCATCAGTTACAAGGATCAAATCATGAAATTTAAACAAATATGCATAAAATCAGTTCCATTCATGATACATCAAAATTTATCATCAACACATTATCTCACTATGAATATCTCAGGCCTTGATGGGGATTCGCTGACAGGTGGAGAGCTTGAATGTATAACCTTCTCTGAGGTAGCCTCTATTGTGGCAGCCTTGGTGTATGGTGCATATGGAAATGGTGGTCGGGGTGGGTGGCATATGGGTGCATCCATTTTGGATGGATGCAATGGAAGAGGTTGTGTGGATGGGTGGATTGTGGGTGCATCCACTCAGGATGCATGGAATAAGAAATATGTTTGGGGTGGGAAACGATGGACCCCCACAGATTGTACAAGTGATGGAAGAACCCTTGGATTGGATTAAGGTAACTCATAAACTATGGGCAGGTGTCCAGGGAAAGGAGTAGAAAAAATAAGAAAAAACATCATCAACCTCCATACATATTAATAATATTGAACTATTAGTACAAAATAGTAAAATTCAACAACATGAATACAAAAAAATTGATATTTAAACAATATTAAACCCTACACATGATATATGTAATGCAGGTCACTTTTCCATCCTAGTTAAACATTGCTCGAAACAGCTTGGTCCCACAACCCATAGAAACATAAGAAAATAAATAATTTGATGATGCCATAAAATAAAGAAAACACTATAGTGAATTGATCAAATGTGACACATACCTGTGTACGATGTATATCGATTGAGAAGACTACCTCTACTACTGCATCAGTGGTGGAGACATACATTGATGCATCCATGGGCGTAGAGGGTCTACTACACGAGCATAGAAAATGCAAAACAACATACAATAAAATATCGATATAAATACACAATACTATATAAATATATAACGATTAAAAACATAGAGTTGGTTAAGATACTATTGTGGAATACAACAACCCTCCCAAATTTCTATTTATTGTCAATAAAAATAATTTGGGCCCCTTTGTTTTTGAATTTTTTTCTTAGTTTAGTTTAATTTTTCTTTGTAAATATGTTTGGGATCCTGATTTCAAACTCGACATCAATGCATTTGTTAATTTTAGAGCTGATGAATTTTCATATTTTGACTCTTATTTATATCAAAGATGCATGTAGTCTTTTGAATTTCCTAAATTTTAACATTAAACTCAAAATTGAATTTCAAGATTTTCCTTGTGTCATATCACTTTTAGGTCAATTTCAATGTTTTTTTAAGTTGTTTTGATTATCAACTTGTTGAAATAATGTAACTGCGAAGAATATTATGATTATTATTGAGTTATTTTTGTATAGATAAAATCCCCTTTTGTGGATTGATCATGTCGGGTCTTGCATATGACCAAATCCCCTTTTGTGTATTTTTCAAACCATTGTTATATGGTTTTCTTTGTAAAGTCATCCCCTAGGGCTAATTAAAGTGGTTATAACCACTAATTGGAGAATTCATCCCTTCTTGAGGAAGAGACACAACCCTAGCACCTCCCAGCCAATATAAATAAGAGATGATATCACCTCATTCACTCACTCACTCAGCCACTCATGTAGTGCGCATCTTTTGGAAGTTCTTGAATTTACAAGAAGAAGGAGAGAGAGGCACATGCTCAGTATTGGATTTTCTTAGTGGTTTTTTCTTAAGTCTTGGCATTGTATATGCAATCTATATTAAGTAAGTTTTTTCTAGGTTTTCTCCCCCATGAGGGTTTCCTAGGATAAAATGTTGTGTACCTTGTGATTGTGTTTCTTTTAGTGATCCTTCTAATGTTGTTATTGTGGAAATGCATTCAATTCTTTAGTAAATTGAAAGTAACCTAATAGAAGCACTAAAACTTAACATGATATCATATTTGAACTGAATAGAGAACCTTTCACTCGATAACCAAAAGCGCCACTATTGTCATACAAGAAATTTACGACATTTTTATTGGAAGGAAATTTCTTACTAAAAAACATCTAGGGAAGTGTGCCCTACCCTAGTGAATCCTTTAGCAGCTTGAACACACCTTTTCAGTAGCTAGAGCCTCTAGAAATTCAAACCCTAGTTTTGACTAGTACCAGAAAACCAGGAAACTAGAACCAGTACCAGAAGTACCAATCTAGATTTGAACAAGTCAATTTTCAAGGGGTAAAACTTGTAATTTTTTAAAACATACAGCTCCAAACTACTCGCCTTAGCCCAATGCATCTAGTCCTTGGATCAGAGTTCCAAAATTCAAAGTTTGAAAAATTAGGGTTCCTCATAAAACCCTAAGTTGCAGTTGCAGTTAAAGTACCAGTTACAGTTGTAGTATCAGTTGCAATATCATTTGTAGTTGCGGTATCAGTTGCAATAGAAATATCAATTGCAGTATCAATTGCAGTTGCAGTGCCAGTTCCTTCATAACCATTGCAACACTTGTTGCAGTTCAACATCAGCTGCAGTACTTACATGTTGGGACTTTTGTTTTATTGCACCTTATTTTCATAGGTACGTACTTACATGTGTTTGAAATGTATTATTATACTAAGGGGTATTTGTAGGAGAAAGGATCTTTTAAATCATAGATCCAGAAGGATCTTAGATCCATCACATTCAGAGGAACTATGCACCCCAGGTTTGATTACCTTGATATTCCTCTACTTGTTATGGAATTATTGTGATCTTATGAATATCTAGGTTTCATTTTGATCTATTGAAGGTATCATACTAACCGATGGTAAAAGTATTAGATTGATTAAAATTAGGATTATAGAGTTTATTCCCTAACTCATATTTCTGTCAAGATAGCATATTGTATTAAGTACAGAGGACAGGTTGAAGAAAATTACTTGTATTATTGAGTGAAGGAGACTCAGAAGAAAAGAAACAAAACTCATTTTTTAGAATAAAGACCCTAGGTTCCATGTTTGATTGATTAAGTTGATAAGATTCAAATTTGCATATGTCATGTTTGACAACTTACAAGTAAAAACTATAGTTGTGATAACAATATTTGAAAAGTTTTATACTTGGTAGCATGTGAGCATTATCGAGATGAATTCTTATTGTAATCATTTACCAAATATAACTAACATATCCTCTGGGAAGAAACTTCTTGTTCTGTTTCCAAGTTACCATGGAGGAATGGCACTAGAAGAGTGTCGCTCTCATTACTGTATCTCTTAATTTTTCAAGTAGGTCACAAGTTATAGCTCTAAAAGAGCTACTCTGACGATTGTTCTTGCTATTGTTTTATTATTATTATAACGATTATTATTCTTGTCTATTTTTTATCCCTTGTCCTTGTTGCAGGAAGGTCACAAGTGATAACCTTGAGGGAGCTATAATGACAGTTGCAGGAGAAAACATTCTAGATAAGACATGAAGAAGACTATTCAAGTTGTATACATGATCGTATACATCCATGAATATGAAGAAGAAGCTACTTTTGAGATACAAAGTATCTCATATGGAGATTGATTGTAAGGAACAAAAGGCTCCAATGATGATCGAACATTAAAATAGAACTCACAGTAGACTTGGTCAATGGATAATGAAGCCACCTTGATAGGAAGCATAATT